>CM035147.1:36897649-37211092 GCA_020205605.1 Panax ginseng
AAGAAAAATTTTAAGACTTCTATACTCCACGTCGAAAAATAATCTAGACCACGTCAAAGAAAAATAATGGGTCAATATGCACGATCGAAGATTTTCACAAATTTTGACTGAAATCGAATGGAATGACCATTTTGTAATTTTTGAGAGTACAGTTATTCGATTGTAACAAAAAAAAATTCGGTAACCACAATAAAAATCTACCCTAAAGATGTCGACCAAAACGTTATTTATCCTAGTAGTAGTAGTAGTAGTACTACTACTATTATTATTATTATTACTATTATTATTATTATTATTATTATTATTATTAAGATTATTATTATTATTATTATTATTATTATTATTATTATTATTATTATTATTATTATTATTATTATTATTATTATTATTATTATTATTATTATTATTATTGTTATTATTATTATTATTATTATTATTATTATTATTATTATTATTATTATTATTATTATTATTATTATTATTATTATTATTATTATTATTATTATTATTATTATTATTATTATTATTATTATTATTATTATTATTATTATTATTATTATTATTATTATTATTATTATTATTATTATTATTATTATTATTATTATTATTATTTATTATTATTATTATTATTATTATTATTATTATTATCATTATCATCTTAATTTAAGGTAACATTTTAATAGTCGTTGCAAAAAGTTGTATAAAATATGCAACGAAAATAAAATTTGTTGCCAATGAAAATGGTCCATATTAGGCAACGAAATATAGCAACAAAAAAACTTTTATTGCCCACGATAAGGAGAAATCAAGTGGTTAGAAATTTTGCAACGAATTTCTAACGAATTTTGTTTCCAAATTTTGCAACTACTTATGAATTTCGTTGCAAAAAGTGAAAATCTGACACAATCTGCAACGAAGGACAAGTTTCGTTGCTAAACATATACTTTTAGCAACGACTTATAAAGTCGTTGCCTGAAAAATCGTTGCTAAAGCCCTATTTTTAGCAACAAAAAAACTTCCGTTGCCCACGATGACGGGAAAGCAAGTGGTCGAAAATTTTGCAACGAATTTCTAACGAAAATTTTTCCCACCAATGAATTAGCAACGAAATTTTGCAACGACTTATATATTTCGTTGCAAAAAATGAAAGCCTGACACAATCTGCAACGAAGGACAAATTTTGTTGCTAAACATATACTTTTAGCAACGACTTATAAAGTCATTGCCCGAAAAATCGTTGCTAAAGGCCCATTTTTTTCTAGTGTATAGAGTCAGGGTTTCAGGCCCTGCTCAAACCTACGAGCCTTCCTCTCTTCAGTGTCCACTTGGTGTGGAGCAAACTTTGCCAATTCATTGAATTTGACCACGTATTGGTAAACCGTCATGTCCCCTTTCTTAAGTTCTAAGAACTTAATCTCCATCCTCCCTTGCATGCTAGTAGGAAAGTAGTTCTCGAAGAATACCTTCTTGAACTGTTCCCACGTAACCGCATTAGTTCTAGCCCCACCCTGGTGAGCCTCCCACCGAAAGTTAGCTTCCCCTTTCATCATGTAAGTCGCAAAAGTCTTTTGCGCCTCAGCTACGTTTGTAATAACAAACGCCTTTTCTATTTCTTTTACCCATGTCTGGTGTGACAACCCGAATTTTCATAAGTTATTAAAATAAGAATTTAATAATTAAAATTCTTATTATGAGGTGTATATATTTTGAATTATGTGATTGGTGTGAAGAGAATTATATATTCATATGTTGGAGAATGTGAGATTTAATAATTAATTAAACTATTAAAGAAATTAAATAATATTAGTTAATTTAATTAAGTTGAAATCATATTATGAGATATAATTTTAATTGTTATGCCTTATGGGCATTGGAAATTATTAAGAGTTAAGTTTCATAAATAGTGTGAATAATTCACTTAATTAAAATAGTGAATTAATACAAGTATAATTGATTTAATAAAGTGAGAAGGTAATATATTGCATGAAAATGTAAATGTTAGTATAATGCGAGTAAAATATTTATTAAGTACATTAAATATTTTAGTTGGAAACTTTATGGAATAAAATAAATATTTGATGAAAATTATTATGGGATAGTTTATTTAAGTGTGATAAAATAGATGAGATTTATACGTATTTTATTACGCTTAGTATAATTATGATATTCTAATTTAATTAAATAATTAAATTAGAGGAGTGAGAATTTATTAAATAATGTTATGATTATAATGGTTGAATAGAAATTATAATTTTAACGATAAGGTTAATTTTATTTCTTAAGGGATTAAAGGTACATAGTCTAGTTTATATTTCTAGTTTATGTGTTCTTGAGTTTCTTTTAAAATTGGGATTTTGGTTAATGAATTTGTAACAATCCAAAATTTTAATTATAATTTTAAATATTTATTGAATTATATAAATATTTAATGGATGTGTTTATTGTTGAAGATATATTTAATGTGATTTGACTTGATTGATTAATTATTTTCTAAGTAAATAATTAAGGAGTAAAGAAAATTAATTGTTATGAGATAATATACTAATTTAATTTAATAATTAAGTTAGAGAGTTTATAATGATTAAATGAATTATTATATTTTAATTTGAATTTGTAATTAAAATGATGTGTTAGTTGATTAAATAAAATTATAATTATGTTGTATTAATTTATGTGTTAAAGTAATTTAATAAATTATTATCGTAATTAATTAAATTGATTATTGAAAATTTAATTAAATAAAAGTGTGACAAATAACCTTACTATAAAGGAGTTATTAAAATAAATTAAAGGAGTTTAATTCAGTTTTTCCAAACAAGGCTTAATGCATATCAAGTCTTTAATCTAATTGTGTTTTATCAACCAAGGCATAAGGATTAATTGATTAATTTTAATTATGTTAGCCAAACAAGCCTTATGCCTTTTTATTTTCAAAAATAATATAACTGATGTCAGTTAAAGTTATAATTATATTATATACTTAATACCTATATTATTATTATACTTTATATTTTTTTAGTACGTAAGTTAGAGTTAGGAAGAAAGAACTCAGAAGAAGAAAAAGAAGAGAAGAAGAAAGGCTAGAGAATTTGAGAGAGAAATTGGAGAAAAGAAGCTTGAGAGTCAAAGAAAAGTTATCATCTTTTAGAAAACAAGGTATCATCTTACCCCTTTTAAATTTCTTTAAATTTTTAGTTTTATTCTCCTCCAAAATTCTCTGTAAAATCTTTGTAGAGGTTAAATTGTTTGTTGTATATAGCTTTATATAATAAATTGTTTGTTATAAAATTATTTTCATAAGTTTATATATGAGTATAGTGAATGAATTCATGTTAAGTGTGACAACTCGAGAATTTAAGAAATTTTTAAAACTTTTAATTAATTGATTTAAGGTTCAAAATTAGAACCTAGACAGAAAATTAGTGTACGCATTTGATATTTTTAAGATAGAATTTTGAGGATTTCAAAATTCTGTAAAGGATTTAGGTGAATTATTCAGGATTAAGGGAATAAGTGAATAAGTTCTGTGTATATGTGTACAGTATGTGGTTAAGGGTTGACCAGATAAACGATATTTGTAACAAACCCTAATTATATATTAAGAACGTCAACGTTCGGTTAGAAAACCCTAGCGATTAACAAGAAACCATAGAAACTGGTTCTGGAAACCCTAATTTCAGTTCTGGAAATCCGAAACCCTAATTCGGAAGTTGAAACCTTAATCTGGAAACTTAACGAAGAATTATATTGCTTAAGTGCTATTAATTATAATATTAATTAGGGTAAAGTTTAATTATTTAGCAAACCCTAATTTCAAAATTTGAAACCCTAATTTATGGATTTGAAACCCTAATTTATAAATAGGGAAAAACCTAAGTGTTAATTAAATAATTTTAATGTTAATTAGAAAATATTAATCCTAATTTTAAAGTTAAGTAATTAGAAAACCCTAATCTAATTACAAAAATCTAATTTCTAAATTAGAAAATTATTTTTATTTTAGAAACCCTAATTTTTGGGTTGTAAACCCTAATCCGTGATTTTGACCCTAATTGCTAAATTAGTAATTTTAATTAGGAATTATTAATCCTAATTAGCAAGATTTAATTTATGATTAAGAAATTTTTATATAATTAAAAAATTCTAATTATAATGTAGAAATATTAAATTTCTATTTTAAAACCTAAATTAAAAATTTTAGAAAATTAAATTGCTAAACTTGAGAGTTCAAACCCTAAACCCTAAAGGGTTCAAACCCTAAACCCTAAGGGTTTGGCAATTTACTAGAATGCCATTAAATGTATAAATCAAATGACATTAATACCCTTTTTGCATTATTGTGACTTAGTTTGCAAATCTAGCCAAAGGAGAGTTGGCCACCAACTCCAATCACTCCATGTGACTAATATATCCAGCAGATCAGCCCCATTTATCTCAGTCACATTATTGCATCAAGTTATATATAGATTTAGAGAGAGAAAAGTACATTAATTAATATTGCTCAATTATTCATAAACACCCAACCAAGTCTCTCTCTCTCTAGACCCACGAAATCCTTAAGTTATTCAGTCCCTTGTATGATCCATAACAAGCCAAGAATAGATCCAAGAGTCAGAATCAAGAATCAAAGTTAGAAAGAGGTATAAACCCTAAAATTTGAAATCAAGTGATCTAATGTTATATGTTGTAATTGGTTGGTTAAAGAAGTGTTATAAGGTGTCAATTAGAGATCTGGGTTGTTGGATCATAGATCCATAACATCTAGAAGCTCGAATATAAAGATTTTAAAAATCTGGAAATATTGAAAAAGTGGTCTGACAATCGAATGTCAGTGGCCTCAGATTATTTTCTGTTTTTTATTTTTGTTGTTTTTGTGACAACCCGAAAATTTTGAATATTTTTAAATTTTTTTATTAATTAATTTAAAGTTCAACATTAGAACCTAGACATAAAATAAGTGTATGCGTTTGATATTTTTAAGATGGAATTTTGAGGATTTCAAAATTCTGTGAAGGATTTAGGTAAATTATTTAGGATTAAGTGTATACGTGTTTATGTTCTGTGTATATGGTTATGTATGCGTTCAGTATGTGGTTAAGGGTTGACCAGATAAACGATATCTGTAACAAACCCTAGGTATATATTAAGAACGACAACGTTCGGTTAGAAAACCCTCGCGATTAATAAGAAACCCTAGAAACCGGTTCTGGAAACCCTAATTTCAGTTCCGAGAATTCGAAACCCTAATTCGATGTATGAAACCCTAATTTGGGAACTTAAATGATTATTATATTGCTTAAGTGCTATATATTATATTATTAATTAGGGTAAAGTTTAATTATTTAGCAAACCCTAATTTCAGATTTTTAAACCCTAAACTTCGAGATTTGAAACCCTAATTTATAAATGGGGAAAAACCTAATTGTTAATTTAATAATTGTAATGTTAATTAGGAAATATTAATCATAATTTGCAAGATATGAGTAATTAGAAAACCCTAATCTAATTACGAAATTTAATTTCTAATTTAGGAAAATTATTTTTCTATTAGAAACCCTAATTCGTGGGTTATAAACCCTAATGACCAATTACGACCCTAATTGCTAAATTAGTGATTTTAATTAGGAAATGTTAATCCTAATTAGAAAGATTTAATTTATGATTAAGAAATCTTAATATAATTAGAAAATTCTAATTATAATTTAGAAATATTAATTTTCTATTTTTAAAACCTAATTTGGAAATTCTAGAATTATTTTTCCGAACCCTAAACCCTAAAATAGTTCAAACCCTAAACCCTAACCCTAAACCCTAAACCCTAAGGGTTTGGCTAATTGACAAGAATGCCATTAAATGTATAGATTAAATGACAATATTGGCATTTTTATTTTCTTTAATAGATAACTTGTAGAAATTGATATCCACTTGAGTTGGTAACCTAATATTGACTTTGTATAACCTATAAATACAGCAAATCAGCCTATTTTGCTAGCAATCTCAGCAACATGCATTGAATCAAAGAAATATAAAGAGATCTAGGAGAGAGAAAGTTCTCATAATAAGTTTTTTTTGCTAGCTAACACCAACCAACTCTCTCTCTAGTCCAAAGCTTCGAAATTTGCTAAGTGATTCAATCTCTTATCAAGCCCTAGATCCCTCATGATCAGTTAGGAAGATTAAGATCAAAGATTTTTCAAGAAGGTATAAACCCTAAATTTATTTTTCTGATCTTGTATGCTAAGATAGAGTTAGTGTTTTTGTGTTTAGATGTTTGCTAGAAGATGTTTTATGATGATCTATCATAGATCCATAGCATCAAAGTGGAGAAAAATCGAAATTTTCAAAAATTGTTCATGAACCCTAAAGTGGTCTGACATGCATATGTCAGTCGCTCTAGATCTTTCCTTGATTATGATTTTTGTTGTTTTAAGGTTTTAATATGTAGCTTGTCATGAGGTCTTTCATCTGGAATTACAGCCATAACAGGTCTAGATCGTACGTTATTAACGGTCAAAACCCGTTGACCGACGCGTTATCGACACAAATGGGTAACCCGTAAATGGTTTTCCAAATATTCGACAATGATTTCAATCTCCCAGATCTGTCCGATTTTACGCGTTTTGTTGTTGTTGTAATCTATCTATAGCCTGGCATATGTACTGTAGGTTTATGATTTTATATCGTGTTAATAAGCAACAGATTGAATGTAATATAAGGTCAAAGTAGCCATCCGAGCCTGACTTAGCATTTCTGGGAATTCCCAGAAACTCTATGAACACCCTTTCTGTCAGAGTTTGACCAAGTAATATATTGTGATTATGTTGTAGTTTGACGGGGATCTTGGTATATAACTGTTCCTTGACATGCGTACTATAGTTCTGAACCTTAATAACACCCATGAAATGACTGGAACATGAACTTAATTGAGCATAAAAGTGACCAGTCGAAGTTCTGGATTTCCGGGAAACCTGGTATGGTCCGGCGCTTAGTTTGGGAGATCAGATATCCTTGTGTGTTTGGTGTATGACCACGATGATGCTTGGATGTTGTAGTGTTGCATAAACACTACACGAGCCCCCGCCAGACTTTTAACTTTCGAACATATTTACAATCGAGAATTAAAGCCGGTCAAACCATGACCCTTGAACTCGGGTCTGACAGTGTTCTTGAGCTCAAGAACACCTAAGACGACAGACAAGTGTCGCTATAGGCTTTAGCAACGGTTTATATTTATTTTTAATTTCTGATTTTCCGGAAATTATTTAAAAATAGATAAAAATAGTTTTTAATTATTAAAATACATAATAAATTTAGAAAAATTATTTTATAGTCTAAAAAATAGTTTTTAATTATTTAGAGTATATTTCATAAATATTTAATATTTTTGGAATATAAATGGTATTTAATTATAAATTTAAATAAATGATTTAAAAATAATTTTAATTCATGAAATATTATGAAAAATAATATTATGGTAAAAGAAAATATTTGAAGTTATTTTCAAAGACTTTTAATATTTTGTGATGAATTTCACTAATTAATTAATATTAATGATAATTAGTTTATTTAATAAATATATTAAATAAATTATGGAAAAATAGAATTAATGATTTATAAATCATATAAAATGATTTAAGTGTTATAAAAATATTTTAAGTTATAAAATATAACTTTTGATATTTTGCCATAAAAATATTAATATTTTAATATTAATAGCAATTTACTTGGATAATGAAGTTAACGGTTTAAAAATCATATAAAGGTGATAATAAAGTATTAAAAACACTTTGATATATTATAATATTATGACATATATTTCATTAATATTTGTTAATAAATAAATATTAATGACAAAAGAATATTGTGGTATTTATATTATATAAATACGATATTAATGATTGAAAATTCATGATAAATAGTAATAATTATTTAAAAATTATTACGAGCTTACGAAAAATATTTCGACTGATAATAAATTATTTAAGTTAATTGTTAAGTGTTTAATGCAGAGTTTAATTGAACTTAAACTCGTGAATTGTCCGACTAGACCGTCGGGATGACAATTTTGTGTCGGGTTCAACTCAGACTGCAATAGTTTTACTTGATAACGAGTCTTATGTGTGTTATAGACTGATATGGTTATATGTTATGTGTTTATGTTATTCTATGTATATCTATATATATTATAGTATTATATTGTGATGATATTATTCTAATATTGGAGATCTATATTACTAATATTAGGTCTTCGGATAAAGCGTTATAAATTGCGTAGTGGTAATCAGCGGTTCAGGCAAGTTTGTTCTACTTAACTCTACTAAGAGTGTTTCATTCGGATATGCTTATGGTTAATCATTGCTGATTGCCATGTAAATTTGTACTCTGTACATATTGCATGTATAAGTCAGGTATAAAAGGCTGATCACCTTCATTACCAGTTGGTTCATATATATTTGTTCATATATAATACTTGTTCAGTCATAAATTTATTCTTGCTAGTTCACAATTATATTGTTGAATTATAGCCAGCTTATTATTCTGACTCTTTCAATCATGATATATCGTTAAATTGTTGAATTTAAACTTGCTGAGCAATCTTATGCTCACCCTTGCTATATCATGATAAACATTGCAGATTAAGACGAACGCGTTGGATATAAGGAAAGGTTAAAGACAGTTCCAGCTTTAGTTTACGTGTGTAGTTAGAATTGTAATAGTAATGTATATAATGTTATTGTAAGTAAAGTAAGTTATGAAATGTGTATTAAGTTAAGGTTACTCGACCTTGGGGAAAAGTATGTAAGTTTAATGTATAAACAATTTATGTTTATATCTTTCGCAAAAATAATAATAGTGATAGAATGATTGAAACGGATCCGCGGTGATTCGGGACCTCGGATTCGGGACCGTCACAGTTTTAAAGTTGAAATATGTAGCTTGTCATGTGTTCTTTGATGTGGAAGTGGAATCACAACCATTACAGGTCTAGATCGTAAGTTATTAATGGTCAAAGTGAGTTGACCGAAGTTGACCGGATGATTTCTGGGTAACCCAGAAATCCTAAACCGGCGTTTGACAAGGTTTTGTTAGCCCCAGATCTGTCAGTTGTAAAGTGGTTTGATGTTGTGTTTGTAACTAAGTTGTAGCCTCATAGATCTACTATAAATGTATGTCTTTAGATCCTTTATACCATCAACTGATAAAATCTAGTGGACGGTCAAACTAGACCAGTTGGTCACGATTGCAGTTTCTGGAATTTCCAAAAACTAGAAGAACAACTCCTCTGACAGGGTTTGACCAGATCACGACTTACGACTCTGTTATATTTGGACTGAGCTCATGATATTTATGTGTTCTATTACATATGTACTACATTTATGAACTAAGAGATCGACTAGTTAATGAACAGAATATATATAAAAGCGAGCCACAAGGTGGTCACTCGAAACTGACTGGGAATCTAGGAAACCCAGAAATCCCAGCAGGCCTCTCAACAACTTTGCAGCTTTAGATCTTGCTTGTGTGATACATTTTAACCCTGATGATTATTGTATCGTGTAGTATTGCATCCATACTACAGGATCTGACCATTATATAGCCCAGAACACCTTGACCAAAGAATTATTGTTGGTCAAACGTAGCACCCAGCAAACAGACTATGAAGGCTCAAGAACACTCAAGAACACCTATAGCGACGGTTCTGTCGCTATAGGGCCATTTTAATAAATATTAAATTCCAAAAATTATTTATTTTAATTAATAAATAGAAAAAATGATTTTTAAATACAAAATAAATTCCGAAAAATTATTTTAAAGTCTGAAAAATAGTTTTTAATTATTTTCAGTATATTTCATAAATATTTAATATTTTTCGAATATAAATGGTATTTAATTTATTTAATTACAATATTAAATAAATTATTTAAAAATGATTTCAATTCATGAAAAATCATGAAAAATAATATTATGATATAAGAAACTATTTAAAGATATTTTTAGTGACTTAATATTTTGTGATGAATTTCATTAATTAATTAATATTAATGATAATTAATTTATTTAATGAATATATTAAATAAATAGAATAAATGATTTAAAAATTATATAAAATGATTTAAGTGTTAGAAAAATATTTGAAGTTATAAAATATAACTTTTGATATTTTGTCATGAAAATATTAATATTTTTAATATTAATAGCAATTATCGGATAAAGAATTTAATTGTTTAAAAATCATATAAACTCCCGATTTTAAAGTATTAAAAATACTTTATGATATTATAAATATATTAAAATATTATGACATATATTTCATTAATATTTGATAATAAATAAATATTAATAATAAAAGAATTATGTGGTATTTAATTCATTTAAATACGATATTAATAATGGAAAATTCACGATAAATGGTAATAATAATTTGAAAATTATTATAAGTCTATGAAAATTATTTTGATTGCTTAGAATATTGTCTAAGATACTGTTAAGTGTTTTGCCAGAGTTTAATTGAAATTAAACTCAAAATTTTATCCGACTAGACCGTCGGGACGTTAGAATTTTGTCGAATTCAAGTCCGACTAAAATAGTTTGACCTAATACTATTGGGCTTGCATTTAAAACGCATACAAATGAAATTAAAATTTTAAAGCAATTTTCAAACCCTAAAATAGGATCCATGCGAAAATCAATTAATTCAGAGGTTTAGAGATTATACCAGATATAAACAAAAAAGCGAGAATCAAACCGATCATGCTTTCGAATCTCCAACGTAATACAAACCGATTATACCTCTCTACTAGATCCACATCGAACGCCTCACGAACCAAATCGAACGATTCTCGCAATAAGAAGGACTTGCAGTACTAGCCACCAAAAGGAATGGATTTTGAAACTGCTTTCTCTCTAGTCTCTCTCTAGAGTGGCTAGGGTTTTTCAATTATGATATCTTACCCTAAGTAGTGCTATATATCATATATATAGTAGTTAAAAGGAATTAATCAAAATCAAAACCTAATTTTATAAAATCCGAATTTATATATATATATCTCTTAATTAAGTCTTACTTAATTAATATACATATATACAATTATCCTTTTAATTTAAATTATTGATTTAAATACTATTAATCATATTAATATATTTAAATCCTTAAAATTTAAATTAATTCCCTTTTAAATAACGTTCTATGTGTGTGACCTATAGGTTATTATTACGTTGGCAATAATTTTAAAATCATATTATAAAATTATAAATGCGTTGAGCTGCATCTAGTAATGCATCACCGCTACCCAAGTAATAATAAGATCGATGATTCGATGCAACCTTTTGTGACCAATGTTTCAATGCAATTTAATCCTTTTAACATTAATATCCTAGATTAAACTCGAGTCATGGAATGTGTCATACTCTTCATAATTTAATCTGAGTTTTCTTGATCAATGAGTAGACTATATGAAACAAATCACTATTTAAGCATGGCCATGCATTTCATAGTCCTACTCAATCAAGAGGCCTATGGATATCACCCATAATATATAGGATGGTTAAATTCCATCTAGATCACTCATATTTCTCACACGATTAATGATGAACCCAATAATCACCTTTATAGTCCACCCTATTAAAGGTGACATTTGATGATATCAAAGTACATAAATTCTCGTGTAGTAATATAAGCGATTTCGTGCTCTGGAGGACCATTACATCATTATCACTATGAGAATTGCTAATGACACTTCGCATAATGCTCCATATAGAATTCTCATGGTGGGTCTGTCCAGTACATCGTTCTCTAACATGTACCTATGCATTGACTTAATATCTCATATATTTATGACCAATGAGATTTGGTCATCAGTCAATCCACATACTAGTCTCAATGCATCATTGTTGTCCCATCAACAATGATACTCGACTAGGGACATTTAAGAACACTGATACTAATGGTAATATATAATCTCATGTTCAAGTCACATACTTGAAACTATATAATTTGTATCACTATTCTAAGGAATTTTATTATGTTAACAATTATATTACGCAGTAAATAAAACCATAATAAAATCATATATTTATTCAATCAAATATAATATCAAAACGTTAAGCAATTATATCAAATAATTGGCCTCTAGGGCATAAACTCTAACAAATACTGATCCTTATGTGTGTTATAGACCGTCCGGACGGTCGGGACGTTAGAATTTTGTCGAATTCAAGTCCGACTGAAATAGTTTGACCTAATACCGATCCTTATGTGTGTTATAAACTGATATGTGTTATGTGTTTAGATTATTCTATGTATATATATATTATAGTATTATATTGTGATGATATTATTCTAATATTGGAGATCTATATTACTAATATTAGGTCTTCGGATAAAGCGATATAAATTAACGTAGCGGTAATCAACCCGTTCGTGCAAGTTTATTTTTACTTAACTCTATTAAGAGTTGTTTCATTCGAGATATGCTTATGGTTAATTATTCTTTGGTTGCCCATGAATTGTACTGCATACATATTGCATGTATAAGTCGTATGAAAGGTCGATCACCTTCATTACCAAATGGTTCGAGATATATTTGTTCATGTTATATACTTGTTCAGTCAAAAGTTTGTTCCTGCTAGTTCACAATTATATTGTTGAATTATAGCCAGCTTATTATTCAGATTCTTTCAATTATGATATATCGTTATATTATTGAACTTAAACTTGCTGGGCAATCTTTATGCTCACCTCTGCTATATCATGATAAAACATTTCAGATTAAGACGAATGCGTTGGATACAAGGAAAGGTTAAAGACAGTTCCAGCTTAAAGTTAATGTGCGCGATTAGTTTTGTAACAGTGTAGTTTAATAATAATGTTTTATGGTAGATAATTATGAATTGTGTATAAGTTAAGGTTACTCGACCATGGGAAAAGTATGTAAGTTTAATGTATAAATAATTTATGTTTATATCTTCCGCAAATATAGTAATAGTGTTAGAATGATCGAACCGGATCCGCGGTGATTCAGGACCTCAGATTCGGGGTCGTCACATTAAGTATGTATTTTATGAAGGAAATCATATTACAGTGAATTGTTATGATATATATATATATATATATATGAATATGGCTTAGTTTAAAGTAAAATTAAGGTTTAATTCTTTGTATAATGTATTAATTGATTGTTGATTTTGGAAGAGGATGAATAAACAAAGTATTTTGAATTAACTATTTTGGTTGAAAAACAAAATCACAGTGATGATTTTCAATGAAAATGTCAAAAAGTGAAGTTTTATCAAAAATAGTGACATTAGATGCTTTAAATTCAATGTTTATATTTTTATATGGCTAAAATCATGTTAAGAGTCCTTAAATTATGTTTGTGTGAAGTCTATAAATGTGTTATGTGTTAATTACGTTGTTAGAAAGTAGCTTGTAGGCCAAAATTGGTTTTATTCATTCATGTCATTGCGAAGCCGGGTCACCGATGATCGAGGTTTGCGTACAGTATTACCCTCCAAAAGATCAGCTTCTCGATCATAGTTGGCTACCATATATTATGTCAATACCACTTAGTGGCTCGTGACTCACACCGCAATGCTGAACTCCATAGTGTAACTCGTATGCGCCACAAGTCTTGAAGTTAGCAAAATGGTCAGACAGTATGTTTTGGTTACACAAAGTCTAAAAAAAATTATTATGTTTTAATAGAAGGACTGTTAAGATATGATTTCAGTATTTCTACACTAAGAATGAGCATATTTTTAATATGCTACTAATTTTATTACTAATGTAATTTGATTACGTGATTAAAAATCAAACCTTACATGATGTATATAATTATTTATATATATAATATTGGTAGTGACTAATTATGTCATGATGACATATATATAGGGTATTGTGATTCGAGTTGTTAAGGTTTAGCTTTTACTCAAGGCAAATTTTCTAACTCTACAATTTCGTTGAGCTAGTTCTATTGTTATTATTGTGCAAGTTTACTTATCCTATCTCAATTATAATTACACAAGTTTCTTGTATCTAGTTTGTTTATGATGATGCAAGTTTTCTAAACCTTATTTTTATATTGAGCAAGTTATTCTTGTATTTAACTTGTTATTTAGCATGCAAGTTTATATATTCTGATATACTAATGTTGAACAGTTTCTATCATTCAATTTACTATTTGTTATGCATGCTTAATACTCAGTTCTAAATAACCTTGACTTAATATTGTTCAAGCAATGTATGTTATAATTATTCAATGTTTATGCTCTTAGATTATTCCTAAAGCATAACTTTAATATACAATGTTGATTCAGTTATGATTTATTCCATAGTATAACGTTATGAACTTTTATTCGACTAGTTCTTAGTTGATGTTTGTTAAACCTAAATTATCTTGAAATGTATCCAAACCAAACTTACTTTGGTGCGGACTTGTACTCTAAATACTGAGATGAACAACCTTGTTATTAGGGGATAATTTACGATTAGCATTGAAATGTTTGTGCACAATACATTGTACGAATGACTGATCCCCATAAGTACGAGGAGTCCCTATAGTCTTATGACTATTAAAGTTTAATTTGAAAGATTACTTATAACTATGGACATAGTTCGTGGTCTTATGACCTTCAGTTAAATATTTCATAATTCTGATTATCATTGATAAAGCATTTTGTTCAGTTTTATTGTTCCTATTATTTGGCAGTGGTTGTAAAGTTTTATTCATTATCATTTCAAGTGAGCCTTGTTTGCTCACTCTTGCTTATATAACTATTACAACTAAAGTAGATAAGGTCGACGTACCTAGCACCAGTAAAGGGAAATGAAAGATGAACAAGTATTGAAGACTTGTAATATGTTGACATTTTTATTGTCAGACTTTATTTGAATTATTATAATGAAGATAATTTAATTTTCCGCATTTGAATGATTGTATTTAAAGGTTAGATAACCTGGGAGATTTTATTAATGTATTCCTTAAAGGGAAGATTTATTATCTAATTTTATTATGATTGGGTAGTTAGATATGAATGTTTTTATTAAGTGAACACCAAATCCTGTGGAAATGAAGTACCCGGATTTGGGGGTGTCACAGAATTTGTGGGTTATGATGTTATATATGTTATTAGATTTTATAATTTCATAATGGTTATCTAAAAATGATTTTTCAGAAATCAAATTCATGTATTTATGCTAAAGAAGAGGAATTTGGGTTTTGATGGTAATGTGTGTTTTGGTGTACTTTGAGACTAAAATTGATGATGAATTCATGATGGAAACTTTAAATTGATGGATGATTGTTGTTCTCCTCTATAAAACAAAAACAACGCAACTTGAACGGATTGAATTGGTTAAGAAACGAATTTGTGATGAATGAATACACTTAGCATGTTAAAAATATGAAAAATTAGTATAAACCAATTAGAATTAGTATAAACCAAGTCTCACATCGACTAACTTGAGAACTTTAACCTTTTTTTAAAACTTATAAATAGAAGGGCTTGGCCCTTTGTTTCATTCACCAACAATAAGGCCTCCAATTTTGAGAAAGGCTTTGTTATGGGAGGACTTTTTATAAAGATCTCCTTAGTTAAATCTTGGTCTAGTACGTATTTAGTTTGTGAAACTCGTATTTTTGGGGCACGTGAAGTGCAGATAACTGTAAGCTGTTAAACTGTTATTGGTAAACAACGATCAAAGCAAGTCTTTCAGTTCCTATTTGCTATGTGAATTTGATGATGAACTATTTGAAATCTTTATTGCAAATAGCATGGTGTGTTATATTAATGTTGAAATTATGAAATATTAAAGTCAATTTATGACTACGTTGATTGAGTAATGAATGTTGATTGAGTAAAAAACTCAATCTTTATACTTGTTATATGAACTACATCATGTATGTTATGTTAGTCCAATGTTTATGAGATGTATATCGAGTATGTTATTATGTGCTATGTGATGCATGAGAATCATTAGATTTTCTTTGGTCAAATTTAGCTCAACTCACCTTGCAAATGACCACTTTTTGCAGGTTAAAGATTTAAGGTAAAGTTATGTGCTACTTGAAAGATATGAATCAGATGTGATACTTGAAGATTTATATAGTTTGGCTGAGTTATTAATATTTGAACCATGTTTAAGGTTCCGAATAATGTATTAATGTTGAATTGTAATATCGTTTTGCGATGTAAACTCTTGTAGTATTAAAATGATTCTGAGACAGTTAGATGTAAAGGTTGAAAGTTTTGGGAACGAGAATAGTTTGTAATAGAAAATTTTAATTATTCCGCAAATTTTAGTGGTTGTATTATCGTTTAATGATGTAAAATTAGAGGTTGAATGTATTGTTAACGACCGAAGTCGATAGTTGAATTGTATGAATTTTGGGGTCGTTACTGTTGGTATCAAAGCTGATAGATTAGAAACCTTAAGTAAGAGTACCTTAGGCTATAACCTTAGAGAAGAGAGGTGAAGATAATGAACGAATAAGCTCAAATAGAGTTTGAACAATAAGAAGTAATTTAAGAAATTTATAAAGAAGGGATTAAAACTTGCGTGAGTGTATTCAAAGAAGGATCTCGCAGAGTTATAATGAATATGAATGCGGGGTTACCTAACTCCAATAATAAGGATGTAAGGTGATAATAAATAGACAATGTCTATAAAAAGAGAATGATAAAGAAGTTAAGAATAAAAAGTTATATCTACGTATGGTACAATCATACTCTTTAAAAGTTGATGTATGGTATCTGGGCTAAAAGATTCCTTCATAGAGCGGAGGTATATACAAACTACTAACTCGAAATCTAGTTTGTTGGTTGTTTGTGGGAAACCACTCAGTGTACCATATTGAAACTATTAGAGACTCGATGTGTACCAAGTATAAAAAATGGATACGTATGATGAAAATATGGAATTCAAATGAAATGTTAAGCAATTTAAATGAAGTTAGAAATTCTTAAAGGGAGAATTGCTATATAAACAAGAGAATCAAAGAAGAATCTTGAAGACATATAAAGATAAGAATTGGGAGTTACCTAACTCTAATAGCCAAGATAACGAATACTGATGAATAGATAAAGCTTAAAAGATTAAAAGCATAAATGAGATCATAACTGATGAAAAAGGAAAGAAAGAGGATCGTAAAAAAAACGATCACGAGTTAAGAAAAGAATTTTAAGGGAGATGATTATAGAATAAGATCACGACGTGATCTATTTAAGTTATAAAAGAAAGATGGTATGTAATGTTTGAATAATTATAGCTTGATGCTATGAAGATAATGTACTATGATATAGTACGAGATAAACTCACGAGGAGTTATAGATAATGTGATACGAGGAATTCGTATTGAGCAAGTTAAGGGCAAGTTAAGAATAAGTTAAGAGTAAGGTAATGTTAGGTGGGATTTCAATTGAGGACTCATATGGTGACTAAGTTGTATAAACCTTTGTATGGGCAGAGATTTTGTGCATGTACTTGGTTTATCACATTGATAATCATTGGAATGTCGGTGTCGCACTATCAATGTATATGTGGTGAAATGTGATTCTTTTCTCATGTGTATATTTGATAATTAGAAACTATTAAGATTAGGTAGATATTATTTGGATTAGGTGCGGTTCTTAAAACTAATACATATGGCAAATTTGTGACTCATAATAATATGGTATGTTTTGAACCCCTCAGCGAATGGACGCCTATGGTCTGACTAAGATAAGTTCTTAAACTCATATTATTGTGGCAAGTTCCTGAACTTCCAATGTGTAGTAAGGTTGATGAACTATACTGGGGGTATATGAAGATTGTAAGTTGAAATACAAGAATATTTAGTATAAGAGCATTGGTGGTGCTAGAAATAAAAAGAATTAGTTAGTAATGAAGTAATGGAGTAAATATTGAAGTTGATGGATACCTCGATATTCTAAATCTACTAGCTATGCTAGACTTTCGAGATTTATTAACTTCGTGCCGATGGTTGTACTTTTGATTTTTGAAAAATGTTGGATCACACTAGTGAACCAAAGAATTTTTAAAACAGTGCTATTATTCGCGTATCTATACTGTTTGTTTTGGATGGAAAAAAAATGATTTTTAAAATTTCAAAATATATTTTAATTATATGTATCGGGTGATATGATAAACGATGGAGTCATCAATACAATGGAACCTGGTGTTGGATGTGATCATATGATCGTCAGCTCACTATGGTGAGATGTAGTATGACAACGTCATAATCATGACGCCATAAAAGGATTTTGGAGATTTCTTTAAGATGTGAGAATATATATATATATATATATATATATATATATATATGTGTGTGTGTGTGTGTATATGTATATGTATATTTCGATTGATGTACAAATTGTTGTAGAAGTCTATGCTATTTGATTCAACTAGATGATTATTGAAAGATGTTTATAAAATTCAAGCATTTCTTGAAAAGTTATGCCAAACTAAATTATTTTGGTGCGGATTCAGATGTTAAAAAGCTGAGGTGAACAACCCTATAAAGGGACATGTTTTCGGGGACAATGGTTCCGAGCGTAATGCATATAGTCGTTACAAAACACTCACGTTAACTGACCCAACGTGAGTGGTACAATAAATCGCCACTTACTTAGTGTATGAGTGGAGGGTGTTTTCAGTCTTTGTGATTGATAAACACTTTGGTTTGTAGTGTGAAGGATTGCGTTGAAGCACTAGTAAACCTAGAGAAGAGTTCAAGGTCTTGTGACCACTCAACATGATTTGGAATCTTTTAAATTCTTGAGTTATTCATACTACTTCCCAATTATTGAACAATTGTGGAAGATTCTTGTTATTCTGCACGATGGAAGTGAAAAGGAGAGTATTCCTTAGAAAGAAGTAAGTCGTAGAATGCGACACTGAATGATAAATATATTGAATAAGTGAGAAAAGAAATTTTGAAATGAGAAGGAGATGAGTTATCAAAGAATAATGTAAAACTTTTAATAGAAAAGTTTAATAATTGTAGAAAGATCTTTGTGGAAAGAAAGTGGTTATAGAACCCAATGAATGAATATAGTATTAACGTAAAATCTATTTTGATAGATTGAATGAATGAAGATTAATAAATAAAATTTTGAGGACGAAATTCTTAGAAGAATGGGTGAATTTAATATCCCGAGTGTTTAGGATAACGATCCTTAGAAAAGGAAATGAATGGGTTAAGAATATATAATACTCAAAATATAATTGAGTTCAAGTGAAAGTTATGAAATAAAACCTAGAATTTGTTGAAGAAATGAATGTAGTAGGAAATATAAAACCTATATTTAGGTAATGTGTTGAAGATATTCAACGATAAATTTTGAAAAGAGATTTGGTGAAAATCGAGTAAGAGAGGTTTCTTTGATTCCGAGGACGAAATCCTTATAAGGAGGGAATGATGTGACAACCCGAATTTTCATAAGTTATTAAAATAAGAATTTAATAATTAAAATTCTTATTATAAGGTGTATATATTTTGAATTATGTGATTTGGTGTGAAGAGAATTATATATTCATATGTTGGAGAATGTGAGATTTAATAGTTAATTAAACTATTAAATAAATTAAATAATATTAGTTAATTTAATTAAGTTGAAATTATATTATGAGATAATATAATTTTAATTGTTATACCTTATGGGTAATAGAAATTATTATGAGTTAAGTTTCAGAAATAGTGTGAATAATTCACTTAATTAAAATGGTGAATTAATACAAGTATAATTGATTTAATAAAATGAGAATGTAATATATTGCATGAAAATATAAATGTTAGTATAATGCGATAAAAATATTTATTAAGTACATTAAATATTTTAGTTGGAAACTTTATGGAATAAAATGAATATTTATGGTATTAAATAAATATTTGATGAAAATTGTTATGGAATAGTTTATTTAAGTGTGATAAAATAGATGTGATTTATAACGTATTTTATTACGCGATTATAATGATGATATTCTAATTTAATTAAATAATTAAATTAGAGGAGTGTGAATTTGTTAAATAATGTTATGATTATAATGATTGAATAGAAATTATAATTTTATTGATAAGGTTAATTTTATTTCTTAAGAAATTAAAGGTACATAGTCTAGTTTATATTTCTAGTTTATGAGTTCTTGAGTTTCTTTTAAAATTGGGGTTTTGGTTAATGAATTTGCGGGTTATGATGTTATATATGTTATTAAATTTTATAATTTCATAATGGTAATCTAAAAACAATTTTTCAGAAATTAAATTCATGTATTTATGCTAAAGAAGAGGAATTTGAGTTTTGATGGCAATATGTGTTTTGGTGTACTTTGAGACTAAAATTGATGATAAATTCGTGATTGAAACTTTAAATTGATGGATGATTGTTGTTCTCCTCTATAAAATGAAAAGAACGCAACTTGAACGGATCGAATTGGTTAAGAAACGAATTCATGATGAATGAATACACTTAGCATGTTAAAAATATGAAAAATTAGTATAAACCAATTAGAATTAGTATAAACCAAGTCCCACAGTGACTAAATTGAGAACTTTACCCTTTTTTTAAACCTATAAATAGAAGGTCTTTTTCCTTTGTTTCATTCACCAACAATAAGGCCTCCAATTTTGAGAAAGGCTTTGTTGTGGGAGGACTTTTATAAAGAGCTCTTTTGTTAAATCTTGGTCGAAAGACGTATTTAGTTTGTGGAATTAAGTAATTTTGGGGCACGTGAAGCGTAGTAGATAATCGTAAAGTCGTTAAACTATTATTGGTAAACAACGATATAGGCAAGTTTTTCAGTTCCTATTTGCTATGTGAATTTGATGATGAACTGTTTGAAATCTTTATTGCAAATAGCATGGTGTGTTATATTAATGTTGAAAGTATGAAATGTTAAAGTCAATTTATGACTACGTTGATTGAGTAATAAATGTTGATTGGGTAAGGAACTCAATCTTTATACTTGTTATATGAACTACAACATGTATGTTATGTTAGTCCAATTTTTATGAGATGTATATCGAGCATGTTATTATATGCTATGTGATGCATGAAAACTGTTAGATTTTGCTGGGCTGTCGAGCTCAACTATGCAAATAACCACTTTTGCAGGTTAAAGAGTTAAGGTAAAGTTATGTGCTACTTGAAAGATATGAATCAGATGTGATACTTGAATATTTATATACTTTGGCTGAGTTATTAATATTTGAACCATGTTTAAGGTTCCGAATAATGTATTAATGTTGAATTGTAATATCGTTTTGCGATGTAAACTCTTGTAGTATTAAAATGATTCTAAGACAGTTAGATGTAAAGGTTAAAATTTTGGGGAACGAGAATAGTTTGTAATAGAAAATTTTAATTATTCCGCAAATTTCAGTGGTTGTATTATCGTTTAATGATGTAAAATTAGAGGTTGAATGTATTGTTAACGACCGAAGTCGATAGTTGAATTGTATAAATTTTTGGGTCGTTACATCTGGGCCTCTAATGGGTCCGTCGTTCCCTTGAACTCCGGCGTACCAACACTTTTAAACTCTTTAAAGGTAGTCGTTTTGGCTACCCTAGGTCCCGCGGGTGCTCTACCCCTGGTTTGGTTAAATGCAGCTGTTAATAAATTAACGAACTCTTGCATAGGGTTATTCTGACCCTTTTGATTATCATTATGTGATTCCGCTTCCTGATTACGTTGTCTTCATCTTGGCGGTAGAATTCTGATTAAATAAATAAAGTTTTATTATTATCTATTTACTTACTTAGTTATCATTACAAAATAATAACTCATACCACAACAAAGCACATTAAATAAAAACTTCATATATTAATATGCTTCTTCATAGTTGAAACTATTTACAATTTGTTTCCATAGCCAAAATCTATTACATTACTATCCCGCGATTGACTTCTACAAAAATTGGGATTTACAAAAAGTTTGTCCTTTAATTATACAAAAAAGGGTTTTACGTCACTACACATATACAAAAAGATTTACCGATCTACTAACACTGACTCGTAGTATTCTCATGCTCCTGATTCTCTAGAATAGAAACAATATCCCGACTAATAGTATATCGAGTCTGCACTTCAACTCAATGGAATAACAAGCAATTTTCACTTGAAATTCTCATGAAAATCTTTATTATGGATGTAGGACATCCGTATATCTTCTAGTCCTTCATGACCAATTCCTTACGAAGCTCTACGACCTCGTTCATATAATCCCTAGCCTTATCTGTCATGAGCACCTTCTCATCATGCTCTGACTCAAAGTCTGATTCTGCAGACTCCTTTGCTTCATAAAGAGCACTAATCTCTTCATTCGGTTCGCACAATAATGCGCGCGCGATTTACGCGATACTGGCCAAGAACCGCTATATACAATTCCCTCATTGTATCTGAAGGTGTTGGCTCTAGTGCAGGTACCACTGTATTAACCGATGTTACCTTCATATCTTTCGCCACATCGATCATCATATCAAGGTATGATGCCAATCCCATAACTCCCTCGAAATAGTCCTCCTCAGAAAAATACTCCTCTGGCTCCGATTCTTCTAGAATCACTAATGGTACTTCCGCTACAGGCATAGGTACAGACTCTACTCTGTTCACAGACTCTTCGCTCACCACGTGTATATCTCTATACATCAAGCTATCGATCGACATCTACAATAACACATAACATGTTGATTAGTACATAATACACAATAATATAAGCACAAATCACATTTAATTCATTTAGGGTTAATTTCCAACTTTTAAATCTTTCGGTACTGAGTTTCCTCAATACCTTATTAACTTGTTCGACTCGAGTTTACTTCCTTCGGAATTTTCCTTCCTTAACAAGGTTATTAGCCTAAGGTTCTTCCCCCCTTAAGTTTTATAACCTAATGCTTTGATACCAACCTGTGACGCCCCCAAATCCGGGTACTTTCAACCCACAGATATGGTGCTACACGGTACTCATCACTATACGTTCATTCTATTGAAACAACATCAAAATGAACATAATTACTACTTTCTTATTACAATAATAATAAATCCTTTCCCAGGTTCTGTAACCGATACAATCTTTGTTATCATAATATGATTCTTACAAACATACTAATCTATTATAGGATAATCCACTTATCTGTCTTAGCTTTGCCTTTATCCCTACTGGGATCATTAGTTCTTTCGGCCTTAGCTGTAATTATATAATTCAAGTAAGAAGTGAGTATAAATAGCTCTGCAAGTCTAACAAAGGATAATATAAATACCACGTCGAGAATTATATGATTATCTTCCATAACTGAACAAATAGCTATGAAGTACTATAAAACATTGACTAGCACTTCTCATTTCATAACAACAATTCCAAAGTATATATAATAGCTTAGGAATTCTGAACCGGTCGAAAGACCATGAACATACTCTTTTCGTTTTCATACATGAAAAGGACATCCCGACACTAAGGCCGTACATCCGATATTTCTTATGAGCACTTCTAGGTGATCACCATAGTACTCTATGTTGATCAACATTCATCCGTTAAACATATTTACGTTTAAGTTTTGGCAACCTCACGCGCCCATCGAATAATCGATGAAAATACATTTGTTTAGTCATATACAAACTTACCTTTGAATCCATACCAAATACTTGGCATAAGATATCGTTAATAGTTCTATATTGAAATACTTGTAAACAAATCAATCTAACTCTTAAGAATAGTCTAGCCGAGGAGTTAAAACGCATCGACCCTTTCAGTAACACATTTCATGCATCTTAGAACATGAATCATAGAAACTCTGCTAACACGGAGGTTAGACAAAAGTTAAGAAAACTTGCCTTCAATCGCCTTCAAATATAATATTCAACAATTCTTGCTCACATAAAGATTCACATGATATATTCACATAGCATACTTTGAGATTAGTTACTAAACAATCTAACTTCATTGTTTTAACCAACTTCTTTCTCTTCTATGTCTTAAGTGAATTTATTTCATTAATAAGTGTCAACTCGACTTACTATGATTCCTTACGACTTTGTTAACATTTTTATGTTATTAACCGAGACTCGATCATCTTTGGTTAAGTACACTTATTGAATACCGCGTACGCATTTACTTACTTACTTACACTTTATGTTCTTTGTTTACTTACTATTAACCAATGCTCAAGTTCCTAAAGTCATCACTAAATAAGTGATTTAAGATTGATCTTACTATGTATATTAAGTACATAAATGCTTAACTACTGATTTACAATTACTTTGGTTCAAAAACAACTCGGTCAACATTGTTTTAGTACCCCCCCCCGGCGGGGGTTTGTTCTTTGAATATGCCCACTGGTCAGTTGTTAAGCTCTAAGCCCCCCTTTTACGGGTTTTGGCCCTAAACAATGCCATTTTACGGGGTCCCTTGTTAGTCCCTTAAGCTCTCTTTTCTTGCCAAGTTTTACGTGTTCATTTTTCATACGTGAGTGTTCCTAATTCATTTTCTTCGTTATAAGTCGAAAATCGACCAAACTCGAGTCCATGACTCTTAAATACATTGTCCTACATTACGCCATCAAAAACCAAGGTTTTCGAACTAAACAACAAGTTTTGACTACTAATCCGAAAGTATATGATTTCAACATTTAATGTCTAATTTCATAAAATTCCCATAACTTCGTTACTCATGTTTTATACTCCAAATCAAATGGAATCAATCCATTGATTCATTGTTTATATCCTAACCAAATAGTATTCACCTACTCTATAAATGATGATTTTGAATTTGTCCATCAACAACCAAGTCGACGTGCAATGGTTTCTTCGGTTTAAACTTACATAAACACTTATGATTTCTACTTAAACATGACTTATCAATGTTTTAATCATTAATAGCCATCCTTATTCCTCCGAAGAGACACACTTCCCCAATTCTTACTTTTCTACTTAAAAATGAATAGAAAAGAATCGAAGACTAAGGTTTATGGATTATTACCTTTACGTTATTCGCGTTCTTGCTAGAAACTCGTATGATTTGCTTCAAGGTCACTTAATTACTTGATTCTAGCTCTTTTCTCTCTCTCAAATATGTTGGTTAAAGTTTATAAAGTAACAAATGACCAAGCTAAGCTTTCTTATATAGGCAATTCAAATGGAGGGCAATTTGGTCAAAGGTCCCACCTCCTTACTATTCCTTTTCTTCCTCACCAAGTAAATTTACTTTACTTGGCCTCCAAGAGGTTTACTTTACTTGGCCACCCAAAGGCCGCCCCACATGGTCTTGTGGGTCCCCCATGGGTTGTTCCATGGGTTTACCCATCTGGTAACCCACCTGGTTCGATCCGCTATTTGGTTTCTTGGTTTGGGCCTTAGAATTAAATCATATTGGGCATATCTTGGGCTTGATTTCACATTGCATTGGGCTTGACATAATCCAAGTCCAATTGGATTCTACAAAGTTCATAAACTCAAAGTCCATTAAGAGCTAATCGTATTCTATGCGCAGATAACTCACGTATTCTCTTCAGATAGTATACGTGCACAATATCCGTATATATACGTCAGAAATAATATTTATATCAGACTGTGACACCCCCAAATCCACGGTACTTCATTTCCTCAAGATTTGGTGTTTACTTAATCAAAACATTCATTTATAACTACCCAATTATAATAAAATTGAATAATAAAAACACCTTATACGCAGGATTAAACTTAAATAAAAATCTCCCAGGTTATCTAACCTTTAACAACAATCATTCAAATGCGGAAATTTAAATAAACTTCATTACAATCTTTAAACCAAAGTCCTAAAGTAAACTATCAAAACTATTACAAGTCTTCAAGATTTATTCATCTTTCCTTTTCCCTCATCGTGGTGCTAGTACGCCACTGCTTTCAACTTTAGTCAAAGAAATTTTACAAAAAGAGTGAGCAAACAAGGCCCACTTGAAATAACAATAAATAAATCTTTTAACTTTTACATCAATTGCCAATATTAGGCTCAATAGAACCTGAACAATATATTCTATTAACTTTCTAAAATTATAACATTCACTGAGGGTCTAATGACCACGAATCATGTCCACAGTTATAAGTAATCTCTCAACTTTAACTTTAATAGTCATAAGACTATAAGGACTCCACATACTTAGGGGGATCAACCCTTCGTAAAATGTATTGTGCACAACCATTTCAACGCTAAGCGTAAACCTCTATTAAAAGAGTTGTTCATCTCAGTATTTAGAATATAAGTCCGCACCAAAGTAAGTTTGGTTTGGATACATTACAGGGTAATTTAGGATTCAACGGAAATCGACTAAGGATTAGTTGATTATAAAAGAAATAATTGTATGCTATGGAATAATCATAACTGAATTGATATTTGTAAATTAACATTATGCTTTAGGAATAATCTAATAGCATAAGCATTGAATAATCATAACATTCAAGGTTATTGAGAATTTTGGGTATTAAACATGCATATTGAATAGAAATTTGAACGATAGAGTTGTTCAATACTAGAATATTAAATTAGAACAACTCGTATGCTAAATAAAAAGTTACATATTAAAGAACTTGCTCAATAATATAAGATTTGAAATACATGTATTCACATGATCAATATATACAAGAGTTTTATCAATAATAAACAATCTAACTCTATGAAAGTGTAAAGTTAGCATCTTGTACAATTGAAATGGAATTAAAAGCAATAATGTGCTCAACGAAATTTAAACTTGTACAACAAAGTTTTAGAGTTAGAAAACTTGCCTTTAGCACAAGCTAAACCTGCATAACTTGAATCAATACCCTATACATATGTCATCATGACATAATTAGTCATTACCAACAATTTATATCTATATAACCAAAATATATACATCATGTAGGTTAAATTACCTATTAACATAATCAAACTACATTAATACTAATTAACTCTTGATAACATGCTTATTCATAGTTTAATACTACTAAAATCATCATTTAACATTCATATTATTAACACATAACATTTATTTTCAAGTTTGGTATACATAAACAAAACTGCCGTAACATTCTCATAACTTACAATGGCACAAGGCAGATGGCGCTGCACACTATGACGGTGATTATACTCACGGCGCGTCATGCATGATGATGATGGTCTTCGCACCAAGAACGTGATCATCTGGTCAGGCCATGCCAAAACTTCGAAACTCGATGTCGACAGCTTTGGCAACCGTGCAAGAAAAAGCCAATTTGGCCTACAAGCTCGAATCTAATAGACTGATTATCATGTAATACACATATAGACTTCATATAAACATATTGTGAAGACTTCTAACATGTTTATACTCATAAAATAACACAAACCTCAAAGTTACAACACCCAATTTCACTATTTTTGGCAAAAACTCCATTGTTGACATTTTTAATGAAATTCAACACTGTGATTTTGTTTTTCAATCAAAACAGAAATTTCAAAACATCATAGTTATGATTATACATACTCTATCAATTTCTATAATCAATTTATCAATCTAACAACTAATTAAACCTTAATTTCTATTTTAAATTAAGCCATATTCATATGTATTTTCATGTAAACATTGTAATATGGTTTTCTTCACAAAACACATACATACATGACTTAAATTTTCTATAATCACATACAAATTCATGAAACAACCTTATAATCAATAATCATACAAAACTATATACATAACAACAATTAATCCTTTATAAAAATTTTATAAAGAACTTTTTGGAAGAAGAAGTCTAAACTTTTAAAGAAGAGATTAAGCTCCTACCTTTGATTAGGAAGATGATGGCTATTCTTTTCTCCAATTCCTTTATCAAAAACCTGTTAGAATCACTCACACTCTCTAGAGTTTTCTCAAATTTTTCTCTGTGTTCTTCTTCTTCTTCTTCTCTCTTCTCCCAACTCTAGTTTACGTATTATCATATAACGTATAATAATAATAATATAGATATTAAGTATAGGATTTTAACTGACATCAGTTATAGAATTTTGAAAATCAAAAGCCATAAGGCTTGTTTGGCTAGGCTTAATAAAATAACCCATTAACCCTTACACCTTGTTTGGTAAACTTAATTAAAACAAATGGATAAATCCTTATACCTTGTTTGCTAACACATCATTAGATTAAAGACTTAATATGCAATAAGACATGTTTGGCAAAACAAAATTAAACTCTTTTAATTTATTTTTAGTAACTCCTTTATAGCAAGGTTATTTGTCACACTTTTATTTAATTAAATAATCAATTAAAATATTAATCTATTAAATTACTTTAACCCATAAATCATTATCACAAAACTATAATTTTTTTATAATTATAATTTTATTCGACCAACTAATATTTTAAATTACCATTTCCCATTTAAAATATTATAATTTATTTAAATCAAGATAAGCTCTCTAGCTTACTTATTAAATTAAATTGGTATATAAACTCATAACAACTAATTTTCTTAGCTCCTTAATTATTTATTCAATAAATAATTAACTAAATCACATCAACTCAAATTGTCATTAAATACTTATATAATTCAATAAATATTTAATATTGCAAATAAATATTTAATATTTAATTATTTATTCAACAAATAATTAACTAAATCACATCAACTCAAATTGAACAATTATTTATTCAACAATAAACATAATCCATTAAATACTTATATAAATCAATAAATATTTAATATTACACTTTAAAATTCTGGAATGTTACATCATTCCCTCCTTACAAGGATTTTGTCCTCAGAATCACAACTCAAACAAATCATTCGTTACATTCTTCCCTACTTACAATGATTTTGTCCCCAGAATCGAAGACACAGATTAAACAAATAACTCATGGTATTCTTTCAACATTTTCTCTTCGAGTTCCCACGTAGCTTCTTCAGCGTTGTGGTTCCTCCATATCACCTTCACAGAAGGTATCACTTTATTCCTGAGCACTTGTTCTTTCCTCGTCGACTATCCGGATAGAATCTCTTCATAAGACAAATCTTTCTCGAATCGCAACGGTTCAGTACTCGATCACATGTTTGTAGTCGGGTTTATAATGTCGTAAATAATCAAATATGAAAAAATTATGAATGTTTTCCAACTCGAGGTAGAGCTACCTCGTAAGCCACTTCTCCCACTCTTCACAAAGACTTTAAAGGGTCCAATAAACCTCGGCTTAGCTTTCCCTTTTTACCGAAATGAATTTTCCCTTCCAGGAGAAACTTTTAGGAATACAAAAGTTCCTACGTCGGAATGCACGATCTTGTCTGTGTTGATCAGAATACTTTTTCTGTCTGCCTTGGGCGCTACTAATCTTGTCCTAATGAGTTTGACAACGCCGCCAGCTTTGTTGCACCGATTCGGGTCCTAACAAATGGCATTCACCGACTTCATCCCAAAGACAAAGGAGTTCTCAGATTTCTCGCCGCATAATGCCTCGTAAGGTGGCATGCCGATACTCGCGTGATAACTGTTGTTGTAAGCAAATTCCACCAACGGTAATTGTTCTTCCCACTTCCTTTAAAGTCCATGACACATGCTCAAAGATATCTTCCAATGTCTAAATTGTTCATTCGCTTTGGCCATCCGCTTGTGGATGATAAGTCGCACTCATTCGCAATCGTGTCCCCATGCATTTTTGTAGTCTCTTCCGTAAATTGATGTGAATCGCAGATCTCTATCGGACACAATTGATAATCGCACTCCATGCCTTGAAACAACCCCTTAATGTACAATCTTGCCAACCGATCAAGATTGAATCTAATCTTTATTGGTAAAAGTGCGACGACTTCGCCGGTCATCCACTATCACCCAAATTGCATCGCATCCTCTCTGGGTAGTTCGAAGACCCACCACAAAATCCATCGTGATGTGTTCCCACTTCCATTCTGGTATTTCCAATGGTTGGAGTAATCCGCTGGGTCTTTGATATTCGGCTTTTACTCTCTGACATGTCAAGCATTTCGCTACGCATTCAACAACATCCCTTTTCATATGCATTTTCATGTAAACACTGTAATATGATTTTCTTCACAAAACACATTCATACATGACTTAAATTTTCTATAATCACATACAAATTCATGAAATAACCTTATAATCAATAATCATACAAAACTATATACATAACAACAATTAATCCTTTATAAAAATTTTACAGAGAACTTTTTGGAAGAAGAAGTCTAAACTTTTAAAGAAGAGATTAAGCTCCTACCTTTGATTAGGAAGATGATGGCTATTCTTTTCTCCACCTTTCTCAAAAACTCGTTAGAATCACTCACTCTCTCTAGAGTTTTCTCAAATTTTTCTCTGTGTTCTTCTTCTTCTTCTTCTCTCTTCTCCCAACTCTAGTTTACGTATTATCATATAACGTATAATAATAATAATATAGATATTAAGTATAGGATTTTAACTGACATCAGTTATAGAATTTTGAAAATCAAAAGCCATAAGGCTTGTTTGGCTAGGCTTAATAAAATAACCCATTAACCCTTACACCTTGTTTGGTAAACTTAATTAAAACAAATGGATAAATCCTTATACCTTGTTTGCTAACACATCATTAGATTAAAGACTTAATATGCAATAAGACATGTTTGGCAAAACAAAATTAAACTCTTTTAATTTATTTTTAGTAACTCCTTTATAGCAAGGTTATTTGTCACACTTCTATTTAATTAAATAATCAATTAAAATATTAATCTATTAAATTACTTTAACACATAAATCATTATCACAAAACTATAATTTCTTTATAATTATAATTTTATTCTAATTAAACTAATATTTTAAATTACCATTTCCCATTTAAAATATTATAATTTATTTAAATCAAGATAAGCTCTCTAGCTTACTTATTAAATTAAATTGGTATATAAACTCATAACAACTAATTTTCTTAGCTCCTTAATTATTTATTCAACAAATAATTAACTAAATCACATCAACTCAAATTGTCATTAAATACTTATATAATTCAATAAATATTTAATATTGCAAATAAATATTTAATATTTAATTATTTATTCAACAAATAATTAACTAAATCACATCAACTCAAATTGAACAATTATTTATTCAACAATAAACATAATCCATTAAATACTTATATAAATTAATAAATATTTAATATTACACTTTAAAATTCTGGAAGGTTACAGTACTCGTATAATAATTAGTATTATACTCGTATATCACACGTATAATACCCCTAATCATTATGCGCATTACATTTCCTTCTCGAAAATCACTTTTCCTAACTTTTAGGTTTTAAGTCCATAGGCGAAACTTCGTTTGCCATAACTGAAATATTATTGGATATTCCATCTCGTCTTCATATTTTATCATTACGCATTTTTCAAAAATTCAAACTAAATTCCCGAGCAAAAATGGATGAATAGTGTTTTTATGAAAATTTTCCGAAAAACTTTTATTTTTGTCTTGGAAATTCAAAACAATTAATTCTAGTACATAGCCAGAATCCTAACCACATCCGCACATTCTAGGCCATAGAACGACCTTCACATAGCTTACTCAATTAAATTCATTTAATCCACATAATCAAATAAAAATTTAATTTATTTAAAATCCGATTTTCTAAGCGTTACATTTCTCACCCGGTTATCTCCTGCTCGGGTTGATTTAGCAGTCATTGCTCAGGGTTATCTTTGAGATTGGGCTGCTGCAAGTGCTGAATATCCTCAGGGTTGTCTCTAAGGTGTGCCTGACCTCCCGAGGTTATCTCCGGGTTTGGGAATGAGTGCCTTGGGGCTACACCGAGGTTGAAGCTGATTGTTGGGGATTAAAATGAGCTTTTCCGGGGTTATCTCTGGAATTGAAACTGTATCCCTTGGGGTTGTATTTGAGGTTTGAATTGTATCTCCCGGGGTTATCTCCGGGGTTGGGAATGAGTATCTCAGGATTGTCTCCGAGATGAAACTGACTTCTCCGGTGTTATCTCCGGAACTAGAATTGCATTCCTCGGGGTTGTCTCTGAGGTTGAAGCTGATACTCCCGGGGTTGTCTCCGGGACTAGAACTGAATATCTCGGGGTTGTCTCTGAGATGGAACTGACTAAGTATCCTGGGGTTTTCTTTGGGACTGTGCTGATTTGACTTCCAGGGTTATCTCTAGAAGACAATTTTTGCCCTCCTGCATGGTTAAGTAATAAGAATGCAAAATTTTGAGTGTTCACAGATGCCCCTCTTTATCATATTCATATAGTGTAATGACATGGATAAGATAAAGAATACTAGACACTTGAAATGTGACAAGATATTCATGATGCAATGTACTACAACATGATGCACATGTATGATGAATGTGGTTTGTTGGACCGTTTTCAACGGGATGTGATGACTGTTTGCTCCCATAACTTCTAATGGGGATTAGAGTTATCACAGATGACTCTGATGAACTGCTTGGATGTGTGCTCCAAAGTTCTCAGGAACTTCCAGGATGTTGACGTTGGGGTTATCACCAAAGTCCTTAATCCTTGGTTCATAATTTTCACCACATATATTCCTGGGGGATTGTGTCTTGTCTGGTGAAGATGTGTATAACAGATTCCATCATTGGTCCTCCCTGATGAGGATGTTTTTCCCGGTTTATATCGCCAGGTCTTTCCAAAGATCCGCCGAGGTACTACTAACATCAGTGTTGTCGTGGTTGTCAACCCTCGTTAAAATGTGCATCAATGGATACCACCATCGGACCATCTCCGACGCTTCGTTGGGTTTAATTGCCAACGGCTGTAATCATTAGATGAATTCTGACGCTTCGTTGGGTTTACTTGCCAATGGATGGTGATGTCAAGGCTGCTTGACTTTTGTTGAAGTGAGATCATCAGATGGCTTCCGACGCTTCATTGGATTTACTTGCCAACCATCAAGACCGCCAAGGTGGCTTCGCCTTTCATCAAATGTGCTTCAACGACTGTAATCATCGGATGACTTCCGACGCTTCGTTGGATTTAATTGCCAACGGTTGAGATAACGTCAAGGTTGCTTGACCTTCGTTCAAATGTGCTTCAATGGTTGAGATCATCGGATGACTTCCGACGCTTCGTTGGATTTAATTGCCGACGGTTGAGATGACGTCAAGGTTGCTTGACCTTTGTTGAAATGTGCTTCAACGACTGAAGATTTGACAAACGAGATTTTTATAATTTAATTTTAATATTTATTGAATTAAATAAATATTTTTGATGATTTAATTATGAGATTAAATAATTAATTGATGCAATTGTGATAGATTAATTTAATGAGATGTGTTATATTTATTAAATTAATTTGGAGAATATTTATTATTCAAAGCATGTATTTATGTGAGCTTATCAATTAAATGGAATATTTAATTAAGCATGATTTTATTTTAATTAATGTAATAATTAATTAGAAATATAATAATTGGACATTATTAATAAATGAGAAACTAATTATGTGACTATATGAATTAATGACAAATTATCATATTTTATTTAATGTAAAGTAAATAAGATATTTGATTTATTTATTTAATTGGGTGTGACATTATTAAACTATAGTATATGAGATTAATTAAAATAATTAGAAGGTTTATTCATGTTGCATGCCAAACAAGGTTTTATGAGGAGTCGAGGCGCTTAAACCACGATGGATTAATCGACCTCAACTCGCAAGCATAAAATGACCAAATTGCTTTGTTTTACGATTTCTCAATTAAGTGTTCAACTTGAGAGTCAGATATTTCAGAGAGAAAAATAATTATATTTGTTAAGGAGATTGTGAGTGTGTGATTGAAGAAGAGTTGAGAAGGAATTCATCTCCTCCTAATCTACGCTTTGGGTAATCTCCTCCTGACCAAATTTTCAATTTACGTTGTTAAGTTTTTATGAAAATGGCTTTCAAAGCTTTTATAAAGTCTCTGTAATTGGGAAAGGGTATGATTATGAGTTTATGTATGTGTTAAATGTTACCATATCATATTTGAATATATATATATATATATATATATATATATATATATATATTATGTAAATCATATCATCAGTATCATAAAACATGTCGTATATGTTGCTCAAAACTTACAGAGTATGGGTTATGGCCATATGGCCTTAAACGTGATTTTAATATGTCAAACATAAATGTTTTTGTAAAATTTCCACTCTTATTTGATTATGCATGTTGATACGAAGAGACCAAATCTTAAATGAACGGATTCGGTGTTATAACGAATCCGTAGTGTTAAATTTTATGTTTTTGTTCAAAACCTTCAAGAACACAAAGAACAGTGAACATTTCATATTTTAATTATGTAATTATGTGTTTTAAATGGTTAAAGTCACTCTATAAATGTTGGGTAATGATTATATACGAATTCTAGTATATGGGTATGTCAAATTACATGTAAGAATTAACAAATTGGTAGAAATTGGCATGTTCTGCGATTTTTCATGAATCGCACTTTCAGAATCGTTTCGCAGGCCACAAGGCCACCAACGCTTAAGACTCAATCAGAAGACCACCGCTACCAAGCGCTTAAATAAGTCCAAATTAAGAATACCAATTACTTGCAATAAGCAATATAAGATCATATAACAGTTGGCGCCAAGAACGCCACTCTCCAAAATGTTCAGAAATGAATTTTTAAAATGTCAAGTCTAGCAATGTTTAGTAATTTAATGTAATGAACATATAGAAATATGTTAGAAGTATAATAAGATGTTAAAATAGATGCTTAACATGTAAATAACATAATTACACGTGGATTGAATTATTGAATACATAATTAGCTTATTGTTCATAAATTGTAAAGTATGAGACAATGAGTGTAATAATTTGATTAAATGTGGTCATTATCAAAGTTAGACAAAGAGAATGAACTTGTGATGACTAGTATGTTATAATTGATTGGTATTATGAATGTAAATGATATGTAGGATTTAAATCAAAGAACGAGTTTAATTAAAGTGTAATCTACGCACGAGGCAAGTTTCCTAACCCTACTTGTTATCATTATTCAAGTTATTAATCAAGTTCATTAGTTATGTTACAGATTTACTATCTTTTCAAAGTATGAATCTGTTATACAATAATTGTTCTATTGTATACCTATTGAGATTGTTATTAATTATAAATATCATTTATTGTTGAACCTTGTTAGACTAGCGAATTCTTATTGATTCAACTAGTCCTTAGTCGATGAACGCTCTAAATTCGTAACCCTTATTGAATTATCCAACCAAACTTCCTTTGGTGCGCGACTCGAATGTCAAATCGAGATGATCAACCTCAGATAGGGATTTCTTATGCGTTAGCTAAGTAAGATATTGTGCATGTGATGGTACTAAGGGCTGATCCCCTAAGTACGAGTAGAAAGGTCCATAGTCTTACGATCATTAAAGGTTTCAAGTATAACCCTTGTTAACCTAGGACATAGTTCAAGGTCTTATGACCCTCGTAAATCTTTTTGATTCTTGTTACTCATTCTCGATTCAAAAGTTGAGCTTTTATTTCGTAAGTCTTTGATTCACTCAAGATGTTATTATACATTGTTATTTCATTATTTTACTTGTGGGCAAGGCAAGACTGCGCATAATAATAACATTGCAGTTAAGAACGAAAGGTCCGACGAGCCTTCTACTAGCAAAGGCAAGGGCAAGATTAACAAGTGATGAAGATTTGTTAGTTTATATGATGATGTATTTTTGTTTAAGACTTAAGTTAATGATGTTGTTTAAGACTTATTTGTTTATGTTTCCGCACAGATGTTTAAGGTTAGTATGACCTGGGATTATATTTATTATTCAGATGTTGTAACCCCATAAGGGGAAGATTTATTTCTATCTATTGCATGGTTTGCATTTATTATGGGTAGATAGATAGATGATATTTGTATAGTGAACACCAATTCTTGTGGAGTCGAAGTACCTGGATTTGGGGGTGTCACAAGTTGGTATCAAAGCCGTAGGTTATGAACCTTAGGTGGGGGAACAACCTTAGGTAGTATCCTTATAGAAACAACATAGTGATGGAAAACTCTTATCGAGTTCTAGGAAATGAATTTTTGTAATTCATTGAAGATAATAAAAGACTTTATGTGCTTATGTGTTAAATTATGTGCTCACTAGTATGACTTAGTAACTAAAACTTGAAATTTTATTGGCAGGATGTCGGATGTTGGAGGAACTAGTCGAGTAGGGGAGGAGGAACCCCGAGTACCTATAGTACCTACAGAGGAGGAGCCTAGAGACATTCATGTCGTTAGGGAACAGTTGGTATAAAGGGAGTCATCTCCATTGATAACCATTGTTGGTTAGGAGCATGAACATGAGACTGATCCTGAGGAGGATCCTGAGGAGAAATTTGAAGAGGAAGAGGAAGAAGAGGAGTTTCCACAGCACTCCATTGATGCTGAGATGTACGACACATTATACGACCGTAACGTAGAGTTACGAGATAAGGTGCAGGATCCGATCGAGCTACGATTATTCAAATAGATTACTCTCGAAAGCGTAAGGAGAGGAGATTTTGACTCTTCATTCACGACTGGGAAATGTAGAATGGGATTTGGTCCACGAGAAGGGTCAAACCGAAGATAAGATCGCAAAGATAGAAAAGTTGATTAAGGAACTGAAGGAAAGCTCAAAGGTCGATCATAAGTAGCAGAGAAGGTCAGGGTGAGAGAGTCACGTCAGGCCGATTCTTGCTAAGAGGATGGTCGTGCAAAGAAGGCGGCTTGGGGAGACATACTCTATACTTAATCATGCAATGGATGAGGCCCAAGATCGAGTTTTGAGGTACCCCATCCAGTTCGAAGGACTTCCATCATACATGCTGGATCGCAGGACGATGTCTCGTATCATGGAAGAGGAGCGTATCAAGGCTATTCAGCGCCTTGACAGACAGTGATAGAATTTGTTTAATTATGTGAAAGACTTAATTAGTTTTTATATGTAAATTCTGATGTGTTTATGAACGAAGGAAGAATATTTTAATATTTTAAACTCGTAGATTCTTTATCTCGTGATAGATGATGTAAATAGCAAAGGATGCTATCGCTTGATGTTAAAACTTTTAGTTTGAATGAATATATATCAAGTTGTTTGAGATAATGTGTTAAATGATTATATTAAATTGTTGAGTTAAGTCTTAACTATTTAGAGAATTTAATAGAGATTTAATAAGCATATATTTTAACAGAATTATGCCGCCAAGAAGAAGACAACAACGTCAACCAACTCAGGAAGAGTCAACGAATAACAACAATAACGCCAATGCTAATCCTGTTCAGCAATTAGTTAACTTGCTAGCTGGAGCAATGAATAATCAACCTCAAGCTCCACCAAATACTACATTTAAGGATTTCAAGGCGGTGGGACCACTAGAATTTAAAGGTTCCATGAACCCGATCGAGGCTCAAACGTGGGTTATGGAAATGGAGAAGGTTTTCGACGTCGCTAGGGTTAGAGAAGACCAGAAGACCGCTTTTGCAATGTTTATGCTGAAGTTTGAAGCCTATTGGTGGCAAGCAAACAAAGTGCGAGGAGGTGAAGGTGTAATTACTTGGGAGAGATTTAAAGAGATGTTTTTTGAGATGTATTTCCCAACCAAATTTCAGCAGAACTGTATGGAGGTTCAATTTTGGAATTGAAGCAGGAAATATGAGCGCATTCTGATTATGCTGCTAGATTCAACGAGTTGGCGAGGTTCGCCTGCATCAAGTACACACCTTACGAGATAAAAGCCGAAGATTCAACAAGGACTAAAGCCTCGGGTATACAAAGAAAGTATCAATGTTTCAGATAAACACTTTTGTTGAGTATCGAAAAGGCCATCCTCGCAAAAGGTGGAAGCGATGCGCGACCAAGTACAATCAAGATCGTAAGAAGAAGAAGAGTGAAGGTGAAGGAAATAACAAGACTAGTGGAAGTGGCACAGAGGTGGTAATTTTAATCGTAAGAAAAGGTGGAATGAAAACTCATCATCTGGGGAATCAACAAGGAAGTCAAGAAAAGAATCAAGCATGCCCGACTTCGGGGAAAGCTCATCTAGAGTTTGTATGAAGGGAAAAGAGTGTGCTACAATTGTGGTCGAAGGCCACATATCACCTAATTGTCCTAACCCAAAGAAGGGTGCTTGTTTCACTTGTGGTTCAAGGACCATCCGCAAGAGACCGCCCCTAAGAAGGGATCGGAGGGTCGTCGATCAGAGGAAACTGGGAAACAATAAAGGAAAATCACCGCACTAACCACAACAAACCGAATCAACCGCCAGACTTTCAACATGATGGTGCAGATGCGCTCACCTCGTGATGTGGTGTCGTATCATTCCGATCAATAAAATTAATGCTTATGTATTATTTGTTCAAAAAGCTACTTGTTCCTTTATATCCGGCGACTTTGCTAATAGTTTAAATTTGCTTAAAGATGAGTTGAATATCCCACCTAACATAGAAATTAATAATAGAGAGATAATCCTCATAAGTACGCTTTTAAGAATCTGAGAGTGGATATTAAGGGTAATATCATGAACGAGATCTTATCCCTATTCGACTTTAGGGAATTTGACGTTATATTGAATGGATCGTTATTCAATTACGGGTCAGAATTGATTGCCAAAAGAAGCGCATTAACCTTATAACTCCGCCAAAGGTTGTGTTTTATGGTAGTGAAGTCACATGTATGTTTAGTCAGTCTGGACGATGATGCATGTAAGACCCCAACTTTTTGAATAAAGATTAAATTTTCTCAAAATATATTTTTGAATATTATGGTGTGGATTTGATATAATGTTATAGTTGTGGGTAATATTTACAAATTTTGCAAAGTACGCAAGTTGTTATATAATATTCGATCGGTCGTGAATATTCGCTTTAATAGGAATATTCGTATAACTAAGACAATCATCAGTGGACCTCATAATGGAATTATTGCTTTGATTAAGAAAACGATAAAAATACTTTTATGAAAATAACTATGAAGTTTTACCGTTAATCGCTGAAACACTCTGTGTTAAAGTACAAAATACGCTGTGGTCGCATAAGAGCAATACACTGTATTGATTATCGATGCTTACGTGAGAAGTCACCGCTTATACTCAATTATTGCTATAGTAATTGTCGTGATCATATCTCTCATATTAATGATTCAATTATTGTCACAAAGATTATTTACATAATATTTTATATTATTAAATCAATAATTGAGATGACAAAGTTATTCATATTATTATTTGCAATATCGACAATGTCTAAAGTTCTCACAAGGAGAGGTTCGTCACCTAATCAAGCTACCAATGAGAGAAATCCTTATCTGAAAGCCCCCTTTCCTCGAACGACCGTTATTAAATATTATGAGTTATAATATTAATGATGAATAAGTCAGGTTGATTAAAAATGAATTTTGATAGTTCCATCAGGTCGGGATTATTAGTGTTAGGGAAATCGACATCTATTCCGATGATAATTGATGTCTAGGGGTTATATTGATAAATCGGGTAATTTATCAGATAAATGAGCAATTAGTTGCTACTAATTCACATGCTTATATAACTATTTGTTCACATGTGTGTGCTATTGAATCACATTATTTACTATTTGGGGAGTTAGTGCAAAAGTGATAATACTTGCATGACTAAGTTAAAAATGAAGGTATAGATGGAGGTACTATACTGTAATTCGTATTTTTCACATGATTATACTATTGATTCACATGATTGAACTATTGATTCACATTATTTACTATTAGGAGAGGTGGTGCAAGTTTGATAATACTTGCAGGACTAAATTAAAAATGAAAGAAAAGTCGAGGTAGTGTAATCGTAATTTTTTGAGCCCCAAAACGCGTGCAATTATCAAAACTATATTTTCCTATAAATAGAAGCTCATTCTTCCTTCATTTGTCACCAATTCACAAAAGCTTTAAAGCGATTATTATAGAGAGAAATTATAGAGAGAAAGAAGAAGAGAAGTCTCCACCTCACTATTCCAAAGATCCAGCTTTTTCCAAGGTAGGAATATTATTTCTTTCTTATCCATGAAGAGAACTTCATTATTCCATTCTTTATTATTCTATTGAATAACTCAGATACGCCGAAGCTACCCTAAACTTGGTGAAATTCTTCTCGTTATTCCATTCTTTATCATTTTGTCGAACATCCTCGTCTCAAGCGCTTACGCTTTTGACCGGTTCCATTATTTATCATTATGTTGAACATCCGTCTCAAGCTCTCTACGCCTGACCGGTTCCATCTATATTATTCTCGCTGGAATATCCTGTCTCAGGCGCTTTACGCCTTTAACCGATTCCGCCTTTTTATTATTCTCGTTTAGATATCCCGTCTCAGGCATTTTATGCCGACCGATTCCGTTATTTATTATTCTATTGAATAACTCGCCTGCAAGGCCTATCGCATGCCCGGTGATTTCTTTTGTTATTCCATTCCTCATTATACTCAAATAAGGTTAAAGTTTTGACTTCTATACTCCATGAAATTAGTGGAATATCCTCGATATTTCAAGCTTCATCCAAAGATCTTTTCATTGAAATATTCTTCCGAGCATTCTTGAATTTTACTCCAAAAAGCAAAGATCATGTCGATAATTTGACGTTATTGATTCCTAGATAAAATAATTTTGAACTTGTTTTATTGAATTCTTATATCATTGTCATCATCCTCATGTTTATATTTTGTTGAAAGTCATCTGTGGGCCTGTAAAGTGGCGTAGATGGACTTGGTATGATTATGACCAGAGATTATTCTGGTGTAATCATAACCGTAATGTTACAAATGATGTCGTAAAAGTCCTCATTGGCCCGTAGTATCGATGGACAAATTGTTGGCATGATCATGACCATTAATGAATACACAAATATTCTTGGCCCGTAGTGGCATGGATAATTGTGGTCGTGATACTAAAGAATATCCTCGCCATAAAGACAGTAAGTGATTCTAAGATGTGGATTATTTATTGTCGAGTCCCAAATGATAAAGTGATGAAAACCTTTAAATCATAAAAGATAGTAGATTTTATTCTCTACTTGACTTTTTTAATGGATTGCTTGTTCCACCGCAGCTTAAAACTTGATGGTTGTTATATTATATCGCTTAACATCGTCAAGGCTAACGATAATATATTTTGCATTATCTTAGTCATAATAAGAGATTTATCACTGCAAATTTGAGAATTAAGTGGGAAAATTAGATAGTAATGGGCGAATTTCAGAGCAAAAGAGAAGAGAGGGAAAAATGAAAATGAGTCATTGCCATCGCGAACTAGGGTTTTTATTTACAGAACTCATTCTCGACGGCATAGTCGTCGATAATGCCCTTGTCGGTATTGACTCATTCTCGACGGCGTTGCTGTCGTTTTTGATTTATTTGTCCGTCGCCAATGAAATTTCCCTCCACCGCCAAATTTTTGCACAAAATTATCCCATGGGAAATTGCATTCTCGACGGTACCCATTCTCGACGGCTTCCCAGTCGGCAGTAATGTCATTACCGACGGGTACTTTGCCGTCGCCAATATGCCCGTCGCCAATGACTGATTTTCTTGTAGTGCTAGTTGAGCTCACCCTTTTACTTTCATTGTTCTCTTTAGGAAATGAGAACATAAAGGTGGACTAGTCGGAACCTGAGTATGCGAACCGTGATGATAAAGATTAAGAGTCCTCACTATTTAGTGAAATATTGGGAAAATAAATGTAATAATATTGAATTTGAGTTTGTATATTGTCTCAGACGACAATATTTGTATTAAAACTCACAATTTTATGTTTTGTCGCATTTTGCACGACAACAGTATAATTGTTGTATTTGTATTCTGCACTACGTATTTGGCGCACTGCACTGTAATAGGTGATGTATACCGCTTTGGGGCGCTATAATGTAGGCCGTGAAGTTATTAAGACAAGGCTATGTAGGATACTTAGCTTACATAGTCGATACCATAAAAGAGAATCCAAGGTAGAAGAAATACCGATTGTGAGGGACTTCACGACGATATTTCCGCATAATTTGCCGTGACTTCCACCAGATAGAGAGGTAGATTTCGTGGATCGATTCGCCGCCTAATCGCTTTAATATCGAAGGCACCATACCGAATGGCACCAAGAGAGATGAAAGAATTAATGGTACAACTACAAGAATTATCGACAAGAAGTACATTCAACCGAGCGAATCGCCATGGGGAGCGCCGGTGTTATTTGTGAAAAAGAAGGACGGATTGATGCGGCTCTGCATTAACTATAGAGAACTGAATAAGGTCACGATTAAGAACATATATCCATTACCGAGGATCGATGACCTATTTGATCAATTGAAGGGAGCGAGATACTTTTCCAAGATAGACTTGAGAAGCGGTAATCATCAACTGAAGGTGAGGCCATAGGATGTACCGAAGACAGCGTTCAGAACGCGATATGGTCACTACAAATTTTTAGTAATGTCGTTTGGTCTTACGAATGCTCCCGCAAAGATTTATGGACTAATGAATGGTGTATTCAAGCCGCTTTTGGACAAGTTCAGAGTGGTATTTATAGATGACATTTTGCTTTATTCAAACCAAGGAAGAACATGAAGAGCATTTGAGATTAACATCGAAGTATTGAGAAGGGAAAAGTTGTATGCCAAGTTTTCAAAATGCGAATTTTGGATCGAACGAAGTTCAATTTCTTGGGCACGTGATCGCTAAAAACGGATTTCAAGAGATCCATCCAAAGTCGAAGCCGTGATTAATCGGGATCACCGAGGATGCAATGAAAGTATGAAGTTTTCGATCAAGGTGATATTATATAAGGTTCATACAAGACTTTTCCAAGATCGCAACTCCATTAACGAATTTAACTAGAAAAGCTGTGAAATTTGTTTGGACGGAGAAGTGTGAGGAAAGCTTTCAAGAATTGAAGAAGAGGTTGAGTACAACACCTGTGTTGTCTCTTCCGGACGATACAGGAAATTTTGTTGTTTATAGTAATGCGTCGCATAAATGACTTGGTTGTGTGCTGATGTAAAACAACAAAGTCATTGCATATGCATCACGACAATTGAAGGATTACAAGAAGGAATATCCGACCCATGACTTGGAGTTAGCTGCAGTTGTTTTTGCTTTAAAAATTTGGAGGCGCTATCTCTACGGGGAGAAGTGTGAAATATATACGGACCACAAGAGTCTGAAATATATTTTTACACGTATGATTTGAATACGCACAAAGAAGATGGTTGGAATTAATTAAGGATTACGACCGTGAGATTTTATACCATTCGGGTAAAGAATGTGGTTCCCGACGCCTTAAGTAGAAAGGGTCGTGGAGAAATTGATGATGTCGACCGCTCAGAGGAGCTAATTGCGTAAATGGAGAAACCGGAGTCGAAGTGAAGTATCCTATGGAGATTGATGAGAAGCTATTTCGTATGCAACTCGCACAACTCTACTAGATAAAGTTAAAGAGGCTCAACTTCAAGACGATGAATGCAAAAAGGTGACAAAGAAGATATCTGAAGGAACTGAACTAAGATTCAAGCTGGATAAGGAAGGAATAGTGAGATTCGAGAGTAGAATTTGGGTACCACCAGTCATAGAGATTAAGGAAGACATTTTGAGCGAGGCTCATAGTTCACGATATTCGATTCACCCTGGTAGTACCAAGATGTATCAAGATCTTCGACAACATTTCTGGTGGCCGAATTTGAAACGTGATGTTGCAGAATGTGTAGCCAAGTGTCTGACCTGTCAGAAAGTGAAAGCAGAACATCAGAGTCCGAGTGGATTGCTACAATCGTTGGAGATCCCAGAATGGAATTGGGAACATATTACAATGGACTTTGTGGTTGGCCTTTCGACGACTCAGAAAGGCTACGACGTAGTATGGGTTATTGTCGATCGAATCGATTTAAATCCGCACACTTCTTTCCTCGATCAAAATCGATTCAACTTAGATCACCGGCAAGGTTATACGTAAAAGAGATTGTTTCGAGGCACGGAGTGTCAAAAGCCAATTGTTTCCGATAGGATCTCGCGCTTCACAATTTCCGGAAACGCCTTCAGAATGCATGGGTACGCAATTGCGAATGAGTACATCATACCACCCTCAAAACAGTATTTTACAGAGAGCGAAAAGAACGATTCGTATATTGTAAGATATGCTAGAAATTGGGATGATCACCTATCGTTAGTAGAGTTCTACCATAACAACAAGCTACCACGCTAGTATAGGCATGCCGCCTATATGAAGCGTATATACTAAGAAAGTGCGTAACTCCACTTTATTGGGATGAAGTCATGGAAAGACAATTTCTAGGCCATAATTGGTACAAAGCAGACAATGTAAATAGTCAAAGTGATCCGAGCAAGATTGGTAGCAACCAAGATAAAGTGTAAGAAATATGCCGATCCACATCGTAAAAATGTTGAGTTCAAATCGTAGTTATGTATTCTTGAAGGTCTCTCCCCGAAGGGAAAGATCAGTTCAAAAAGAAAGGAAAATTAAGCCCAAGATTCATCGACCATTTGAGTAATCGAGAAGAATCGTAGAAGTCATGACGAGGTAGCCCTACCTCCAACACTCGAGAATGTCCATAACGCCTTCCATGTTTCCGCTTTACGACCCTACAAACCCGATTACAAGCATGTAATTGAATACGAGCCCCTACATTTTGAAAAAGACTTATATTACGTAAGAAATTCCTCGCCCAAATTATCGATGTAAAAGAACAAGTTCTCGTAAATAAAGTAATACCTTCATTAAGGTAATTTGGAGGAACCACAACGTGAAGAAGCTACGTGGGAACTCGAAGAGAATATGATGAAGAATTACCCTCATTTATTTACTTAATTTATGCGTAAGCGATTCTGGAGACAAAATCTTTGTAAGGAGGGAGAATGTAACGTGTCAAAATTATTGAGTTGTGATTATGAGGACCGAATCCTTTTAAGGGGGGAAAGATGTGACAAACGAGATTTTTGTAATTTAATTTTAATATTTATTGAATTAAATAAATATTTTCGTTGATTTAATTATGAGATTAAATAATAAATTGATGCAATTGTGATAGATTAATTTAATGAGATGTGTTATATTTATTAAATTAATGTGGAGAATATTTATTATTCAAAGTATGTATTTATGTGAGCTTATCGAATTAAATGGAATATTTAATTAAGAATGATGTTATTTTAATTAATGTAATAATTAATTAGAAATTTAATAATTGAACATTATTAATAAATGAGAAACTAATTATGTGACTATATGAATTAATGACAAATTATCATATTTTATTTAATGTAAAGTAAATAAGATATTTGATTTATTTATTTAATTGGGTGTGACATTATTAAACTATAGTATAGAGATTAATTAAAATAATTAGAAGGTTTATTTATGTTGCATGACAAACAAGGTTTTATGAGGAGTTGAGGGCAGTTAAACCACGTATGGATTAACTGTACTCAACTATGCGCATAAATGATAAGTTATTTTGTTTTACGTATTTCTCAATTAAGTGTTCAACCTGAGAGTCAGAGATTTCAGAGAGAAAAAAAATTATATTTGTTAAGGAGATTGTGAGTGTGTGATTGAAGAAGAGTTGAGAAGGAATTCATCTCCTCCTAATTCACGCTTGGGTAATCTCCTCCCACCAAATTTTCAATTTACGTTGTTGAGATTTTATGAAAAATGGCTTTCAAAGTTTTTGTAAAGTCTCCGAATTGGGAAAGGGTATGATTATGAGTTTATGTATGTGTTAAATGTTACCATATCGTATTCAATATATATATATATATATATATATATATATATATATATATAAAACCATATCATCAAGATTACAAAACATGTCGATATGTCGCTTCAAAACTTATTGTAGTATGGGTTATGGCCATATGGCCTTATAAGTGATTTTAATATTTCATACATAAATGTTTTTGTAAAATTTCCACTCTTATTTGATTATGCATGTTGATACGAAGAGAGACTAAACTTAAATGAACTCTGATTCAAAGGTTATAACGAATCCGTAGTGTTAAATTTTATGTTTTTGTTCAAAACCTTCAAGAACACAAAGAACAGTGAAAATTTCATATTTTAATTCTGTAATTATGTGTTTTAAATGGTTAAAGTCACTCTATAAATTTTGGGTAATGATTATATATGAATTCTAATATATGGGTATGTCAAATTACATGTAAGAATTAACAAATTGGTAGAAATTGGCATGTTCTACGATTTTTCGCAAAACCGCATTTCAGAATCGAGTTTGTTGCTACCATGGCTCCAAATTAACGCTTTTTAAGACCCGCTGGTCAAGCAATAATAGTGCTCACTCTTGCCTAATAATAACATTGCAATTAAGAACGAAAGGTCCGATTTAGCCTTCTACTAGCAAAGGCAAGGGCAAGATTAACAAGTAATGAAGACATGTTGTTTTATATGATGATGTATTTCTGTTTAAGACTTAAGTTAATGATGTTGTTTAAGACTTATTTGTTTATGTTTCCGCACATATGTTTAAGGTTAGTATGACCTGGGATTATATTTATTATTCAGATGTTGTAACCCCATAAAGGGAAGATTTATTTCTATCTATTGCATGGTTTGCATTTATTATGGTTAGATAGATAGATGATATTTGTACAGTGAACACCAAATCCCGTGGAATCAAAGTACCTGGATTTGGGGGTGTCACAGAAGACACATGAAGTTCCTGTTGGGGAGAGTTATTTTGGAGTTACGACCCCGAACTGACGGCATCGGACCTTTGTGAGGTATTCCCGAGTGTAGTTTGCAATAGCTATGATCATTGGTATTGCAAACCCTGTGTTCGGGCGAATAACAATAAGTGACATGTAGACCAGCAATTTGGTATTGAAAACCAGGATTTCAGGCTGTTCCGCTCAATCGTGTAGCGTCTTTTTTCCTGATTTGACTGTTTCAACTTGTGAGACCTCATTTGCAACTCAGAGTGGACCAAGCCGGAGGGATGGGACCCACATAAGGTAGCCATAGGTATACCTATGGAAGTCGCATGTACACCTGCGACCAACTGTGGGTGTACTTGTAGGCTGATTGCCTTTCACAAGTCACTTTTACGTTGAACCACACAGAGAATCCGATAGTTCTTCTTCGATCCGCATTGAAGTTCGCCGCCAAAGGAAACCCACACCGCATAAGTGTTTCACACTATCCTGGTAACGTATGCATGTCTTCTTTTCCAGTTTTGTCCGTTGGAAAATGAGTTATCATATGAAATGCGTCTAAACATATAGTAGTGAATATGCATGCCTATATGACCTGATAAAAAAAATTCAACATAGTAAATGTTAGTATTTAACCATGCTGAACATAATGATGTGGAAAAATTTGACTTTTGATGTAAGATCCCCAACTTTTATGAATAAAGATTAATTTTTCTCGAAATATATTTTTTGAATATTATGGTGTGGATTTGATATAATGTTATAGTTGTGGGTAATATTTACAAATTTTGCAAAGTAAGCAAGTGGTTATATAATATTCGATTGGCTCTGGGAATATTCGCTTTTAACAGGAATATTCAGACGCCTAAGACAATCATCATTGTGGACCCCACAACAAAAGTATTATCATTTTACCATTAAACTATCAACTACCCGCCAGTAAAAGTATAGTAATACGCTATGGTTGCATAGTAGCACACAAGATTGATTATTGATGCTTACGTGAGATGTCACTCATTTATACTCAATTATTGCTACAAAGAATTGCGATAATATCTTTCATATTATCGATTCAATTATTGTCACAAAGATCATCTCGTATAATATTTTATATTATTAAATCAATAATTGAGACGACAAAGTTATTAATATTATTATTTACAATATCGACAATGTCTAGAAAGTTCACAAGTAGAGGTTTGGTCACCTAATCATGCGTACAATAGGAGAAATCCTTTATCTGAAAGCCCCTTTCCCGAGAATGATCCGTTGTTAAATATCAGAGTTATAATATTAATGATGAATAAGTTCGTATTGATTAAAGATGAAATTGATATTTCCATTATGTCGGGATTATTATCATTAGTGGAAATCGACATCTATTTCGATAATAATGGATGTCCGGAGGTTATATCGACCAATCGGTAATTAATCTGATAAATGAGCAATTAATTGCTATTAATTCAAATGTTTATAACTATTTGTTCACATGTGTGTACTATTGATTCACATGCATGTACTATTAGGGGACGTGGTGCAAGATTGATAATACTTGCATGACTAAATTAAATATGGAGGTATAGATGAAGGTACTATACCGTAATTATTTTTTTTCACATGATTGCAGTATCATCGATTCACAAGATGTACTATTATGAGGTGGTGCAAGTTTGATAATACTTGCAGGACTAAATTAAAAAATGAAGGAAAAGATGAATGTATTATACTGTAATATTTTGAGCCCCAAAACGTGCAATTATCGAAACTATATTTTTCTATAAGTAGAAGCTCATTCTTCTTTCATTCTCACCAATTCACTAAGACTCACAAGAGCAATTATAGAAAGAGAAGCTTTAGAGAGAGAAGCTTTAGAGAGAAAGTAGAAGAGAAGTCTGCTACCTCACTATTCAAGTATCCAGTCTTCTTCTGAGGTAAGGGATATTATTTTGTTCAGTATTCATAGGAATAATAGTTTCTTCCATACTCTGTAGTATGTGAGTAATATTATTTCGTCTCGTATTCCTGATTATACCCTCATTTTGTTAAAGTATTTCTTCTATACTCTATGAAATTAGTAGAATATCCTTGAAATTTGCGCTTCATCTAGTATCGTTTCACAAGGATATTTTCTTCACACTCTTGTTATTTAAGCTTTTCATGCCGGAGTACTGTCCATGAGTAGTATTCATTTTTACGGTACTATTCACAAAGTACTATTCACGGAGTACTATTCACAAAGTACTATTCACAAAGTACTATTCACGAGTACTATTCACAAAGTATTATTCACGGGGTACTATTACTGAAGTACTATTCACTCAGGTACTATTCACCCATGAAATTATTCATGACAAAAATTGATTTCTTTGTTGTCCAAATCATTTTTGATACAATATTATTCTTGAATTTTACGCCACAAAACAGTATCATGTTGACAATTTGGACATTATTGAATTCTGGATAAATTAAGTTATAAATCTTTAAAAATTTATCCTTTACTTTCTTTTAATTGAATTCTTATATCATTGTCATCATCCTCATGCTTATATTATGATAAAAGTCATCTGTGGCTTACGTGCATAGATATACTATTGATTGGTATGATTATGACTAGGGATTATTCTAAGATAATCATGACCATAATGTTATAAATGATGTGGTAAAAATCCTCATCGGCCTCAGTAGTGTATCGATGGATAGTTGTTGGTATGATTATGACCAGTGATTATTCAAGATAATCATGACCATCGATGATTACATGAATATCCTCGCCCGTAGCGTGGATGATTCTTGATGTGGTTTATTTATTGTTGAGTCTCAAATGATAAAATTGATGATAAACTTTTTAAATCATAGTAAGATAGTAGATATCATGATCTACTTGACTCTTCTAATGGATTGCTTGTTCACCGCAGCTTAAACTTGATGATTATTATATTTTATCGCTTAACACTATCAAGGCTAACGATAATTTATTCTGCATTATCTTAGTCATAATATTTCTTACTGGGCTAGTTGAGCTCACCCTTTGTTTTCATTGTCTCTTCAGGAAATGAGAATATAGTTGGGACTAGTCCGAGAACTTGAGTGATGGTCCAAATTGCTTGATTAGTAGTCCCTCACTATTCAAAGGAAATAGTGTGATAATAATTGTAATGAGGACTTTATTTGAGTTTGGATACTCTCTACGAGACATTATCTGTGTTGAAACTCTCAGCTACATTTTGTCATACTGTATAAAAGAAGTTTGTATTTAAATTTTGTACCATGTATTTGGCACCTCAAAATGGGTGATGTATACCTATTTTGGGGGCGTCACATTTAAAACAGTCAAATTGGCACCTTTTTTCTGCTATTTCTTATCCTATTTGAGGACAAATGAGCAAATGTTGTAAAGCAAAGTAATCTTGGTAATTAGTCTACCATCATGGATTGTGACTTTTGACATTTGTATGCATATAGGATGTTTATGACTATGGGTAGGTGTGCTACTGAATGGCCACCTAGTCATGCCTATACACATATGGATAGTCCTCATTACAAAGGAGACTATGGCAAAATTTTACACAAGTCTAAGAATTGGGTAGTCATGCATTTTAACTCTATCAGTAGGGCGCTCATAAAGTAATGCATGCATGCATGTAGTCATTAAACGCATTTGAAAAGCTCTAGGTTAGAATTTACCACACCCTTTCTGAGGTGATTTGGAGACTTGTGTCCAGATATTATGGATCCGAATCAGCCGATTAGTTCCCGCAGGACCACTTCAGGTGTACGGAGGAGGGCTTCAAAGTGCCTCGACCCCTGCTCAATGTATAACCTCGCTACCAGGTAGACGCCAGGATTCATCTTATTCGGGTTGATGTACCAGATATTGAGGACGAAGAGGAGGATGTACCGGTTACGGCTCCAGCTCCTGCTGCTCATGCTCCCCGCATGGATCTTCTAGGCATTAATGTGACGATTCCAGATCTTCTAGGTGATTTGAGTCGCCACCCCTCAGTTTATTGGCAGGTAAACGAGGTAAAAAGTTGGGTTTGATATTCCTTTTTCCTATTGATGAGGAGTAAGGATTCCGATGTTGTTCTGCATTGTAATGTAGGTTCCTGGGTTTATGCAAATTTTGAGGAATCGGTTCAAAGATACACTCTCTATATCAGGCTCTACATCCAGATTATCGAGAGATTGTGCATGGTTGGGGCTTTGGGGCATTATTTTCCATTCTTTTCCGCCGTTGTCCCAGGGGTTACCTCAGGGCTTTGTATGAGTACTGGTTTCACCAGACCCAGTCTCTCAATTTGTTAGACTGTGAGGTGATGATGACGACGATGGATCGCTGCTTATCACCCAGATGAAGTTTAGAGGGGAGCCAAAGGCCTTGTCAGACGGCTTAACATTACCTCGATCGCCATCGACACTTGCTAGAGTTCCGCTGAGGCGCCAAGGGCAAGACCGTCGCAAGGTGTCCTTTGAGCGTAAATGCTATGAGGGGTCATGAGTGAGCCCATGCCCGCCGATGTGAGAGTCGTGGATCAGATTCTTCACGATTGTTCCCGGTTATTATTAGGGGTCGTTTACAGTGGACAACTCTTCCACAAAGTGTTATTCGCTTGGATCAAAGACCACTCGAGAGGTGGACCGTATTGAGAGTATGATCGGGGATCCTACACCTTTGCTTATTTTCTAAGGGGAATGCGATGCTCGCAAGGCTGTAGACAGAGGCTCACTAGATTTTACCCGCTTCATTGGTGAGTATTTCTTTTGATTTCCCATTTACAGGTTAAGAGTGTGTACTGACATTAGATGTTTGCCTTTGTGTTGGCAGTTTTGGGCCTATGAGAGGCTTCCATGTTTGCGTCCTATTAGTGTGTTAGGTTTAGATACCTATCCATGAGGACGACGATAGCATCACTCTATTTTGGCAGAGGTTCCTGTAGCTGAGGGTTTCACCCATTGTCGCTTACAGTTGGAGTTGTTGACAACTGATGCCATCACTTGGGTTCCCTACTCTGGGGGACATTTGACCATCAACTTTGAGGATGGATACCCGACTGGCATCGATTATGTGATATCCACTCGTCGGATTCCTCTCTTCACAAATAGAGGATGAGAACTCTATTTAGGAGAGCGTGCTATTAGGAGCACAACATGATAGATTCGTGTACCGATCTTGCCTCCCCGCCAGCGTTATCGACCGGGTCGCAATGCTCATCGCTGATATCCTCGCTGACGGGCCGACATCTTTACTTTGTCGAGGGTCCGCTTACTCAGAGGCATTATACCATTGGTGGTCCCCTCGCACTATCGGAGTCCGCACTCCGCCCACTCACCATGGGGGATATGGTTCTCGGATCCGTGATGACGACGGATTGATGGCATGTGTCCGAGATCCCACTCATTCGACATAGATTGACAGCTTTACCCAACAATTGACCGCATATTTTTTTTTATTTGGCATTTGGGTAGAGATCCTTCGTAGCCTGACACTTTAAATCCTTCCACGGGGTCGGCCCTTTAGATGACCCATATGGCTTTGGTGCAAATCCTCCTCAGATAGACTTGACATCCCTCTCAAGTGAGATCTAGTGACTCAGAGGAGTTACATCGATGGACATGATAGATGATGTAGTACATCAACACCATTGACTTCTTCTGATGTATTTTCTCGCTATATCTTTTGATAGGCCTTTGTTAAATACTTGGTGGCTGTGCCCCATTCTCGTTATATATTTTGATCTATCATTAGTCAGTAGAAGGCCCCGCGACCCATTTCCCTATATATTTTTTAGTTGTACAGAGATGATGTATTTAGATGATGATGTACTTAGGAATGTGTAACGACCGAGAAATTTAGATCCATTGTAAAATAATTTTATTTAATTAAATAATGAATAAAATTATATTATTTGTTTTTATTATGTGTTAGTAAGATGAATGTCGTTCTATAACCTAAAAACGTCAGAAAGTCGTAGTATTTTAACTACGTGAAGGAATTAAAGTGTTTGAATTTTCAAGACGAAAATAAAAGCTTTCCTAGAATTTTTTTGAAAAACACTATTCATCAATTTTTGGCTCGGGAATTATTATTGAACTTCCGAGAAATACATAACGATAGAATATCGAGGTGAGATGGATTATGTAATAATAATTCAAGTATAGAAAACATAAATTTTCGCATGCGGACTTAATTCGAGAAAGTTAGGAAAATAAAGCGTAAGAAGCTAATGTGATGAACGTGTAATGCGTAAGTATTATCCGAGGTAATGAATACGAGTATGATACGAAGTATTATACGAGTATGTATGAATGATGGTATGTCGTATATGTTAAATAAGTATACGAGTGAGAATACGGGAATTATACGTATAGTATACGTTCTAAGGCTTTAAGCCAATTGTAATGAACTTGTTGGATTATGCAGGAAACGCAAGTCCAATGAGAATTAATAGGCAAGCCCAAGATTATGTAATGTGCAAGCCCAAGTAGTTGTTAATGTAAAGTCCAACATGGTTTAAAACAGGCCCAAAAGAATAAGTTAGGCTAATTGAATTAAAGCCCAATTTAAGAACCAATGGGTAACATGATCCATGGGGCAACCCATAGGTGATCTTGGTGCTCAAGTATTGGATACGTGTTGTGATGGCCAAGAAAGGAGTGTGGTGGCCAAGTTAACTTAATAGCTACGGAAATGAATAGTAAGGAGGTGGGATGGCCTAATAACCAAACTACCCTAACTTAGGAAATCCTATAAATAACAAGCTTAGGATTTCATTTATTGTTTGTTAGTTTTCATCCAACCACTTTCAAACAAGTTAAGTGCTTAATTGTTGGAGAGAATAAGCAAGTTTAAGTTAGACTTTCAAGAAGAAGAAAAGCTAGTTCATTAAAGGTAATGATCCTATACCTTATATCTTCCATCTCTACCATTGTAGGGTGATAAGAGAAGTGTAGATTAATGAACATATATGTTAAGGAATGATAGAAATGGATAATCTAAGGACTTAAGTCTTAATAAAGCCGTGAATAAGCACTTTGTTCATCAATAAGCTATGAACTAATGAAGAACTTGTCATTTGTGTACATGAAAGAGGTTAGTATGTTAATAAAAGTAAGTGTGACGCCCCCAAATCCGTGTACTTTTTTACCTCGATCCGTACATCATTTCTATAACTATTATGTAAGATATAAACATAAATTGTTTATACATTTAACTTTTACACATCATTCCCAAGGTCTACAACCTTAACTAAATACATACCTTCAATATCTAAAAAGGTTTACAATGCTATTTTCGTCAAAAAATTTAATAGATCTAACTGCACCATAATTTAATCTTGCACTTTGTCTTTGCTTCTGTCTCTACTCGAGCTTTCATCTTAATCTAAATTTTTTTATCATGATATAACAAGGGTGAGCAACAAATTTGCCCATGAAGTTTTAAATACAATGAACATATATCATGATCAAAAGAATGAGTAAGTTTTCAATAATATAATAATTGTGAAATAACATGAATCAAGTTTCAATAATTGAATGACTGAATCAATAATGTTTGAAGGTCAACAATAACCATATATAAACAATTTAACTGAATCTTATGGTAATGAATGTGATCAGCCTTTCATACCTGATGAACATATGCAACATGCACTAAGTGCGAATCAATAATCAGTATAGACGTGAATAATCAACAACAATTATTCACTAACATGCTTTGAATATACAACTCAAGTTTGAGTTAGGGAAACTTGCATTTACTGCTGATTACCGCTAAGGAATCTAATATAATCTCTTATGAAAGACCTATCAATTATAAGATTGATCTTTCAGTTAGCATAACATACATGTTAGCTGATAATACTATTTCTTTATCCATAAATTATCTAACACTTAATCACAAAAATCAAATATTAGATAACAGCTTAACACATCAGTATTATTATCATCTTATGATAATTCTTTAATCACTATATCACATCCATTATGATTTAACACGCTTTTTCATTTCATAAGTTATTCTTTAACATCTAATAAGTCAAATACTAATCTAGCAACCTGAATTCTAAATCTAGCAACCAAATTGCCAATCCAGCAGACTGAATTCCAAATCCAGCATTTAGATGGCCAATTCAACAACCCAAACTGCAATCTAGCTAACTGGATTCCAAATCTAGCAACTAAATTGCAATCTAGCAAGCCTGGATTCACCAATCCATCAATCCAGCAAGCTGGATTCTAAATCCTTCAATTCAGTAAGCTTCTTTTCAATCCAGCAAGCTGGATTCATCAGATTTTCCAATCTAGCAAGCTGGATTCCATATCTCCTGTAACGAAAATACCAAATCCACTTATTATTTTTCTATTTTTGGGCATGCTTATAAACATGTATTTCATACACAAAAAAGTATTTTTTCGTAATTTTTCAATTTCTTTTAATATTTTTCAAAAATCATTTTTAGTGCGTGGCTTAAGAAATAAGCCCCATCATGATCAACTCCAAAAATTCACATCTCTTATCACAATCTTATACGTGTTAACGTGAGCCTCCAGTTTAAATTTTGTGGCCATCGGAGTTATAGAACTCTGGTTATAGTGATTTTAGTCTGAAAATCACAAAACTTGAAATGACCATAACTTGGTCATTTTTAAGTTGGAATGAGCTCATCTTTGGACATGAGGTACTTAATACCATATATTTTCATGTCCCAAAAGGCTGGAATTTTTCTCACAAATTAAGTGGCCGAAACATCCTCAGTAAAAAATCTTGGCGCTTATTTTTCATTTTTTTGCGCTTTTTCGTGCTTTGTTAAAAATATTCCATACAGAAATTTACAACTCCTTTTTCATTGATTCCACTTGGAGATGTTAGAAAACTTATCATAGTATCCTCCCAAATATTTCCAAAAATTTTGAGGGTCGAAAAAATGACGAAAATGCCCCTGACAGAAACTGCCCCAAAATAGTTTATTTCCTTTACCAAAAACGGGACTGTTTTAGCAAAATCAGTCACTATGACTTGTAAACTCATCCTTTTTGAGTGCTACCACTTGGGTTTATTGCATAACTTATATATCTAGGATCCCTCTTTGACGGATCACAAAAAGGAATTATAGATCTAAAACGGTGGATTTTTAAAATACATAGAAATTTGGGTTTCTAAACTACAAAAATTTATTTTTCTCTTCCTTTTGATTCCAACCAAATAAACACCCAATATGGGTAGATCTAAACATAAAACACTCATCAACATGGATACGCATGATTTTTGAGTTTATAAACATAAATCCAAGCTTTGATTTACAAAAATCCAACTAAAATATATATATTAGTTTAGGAATTTACCTTTTTCCCAAAATCTTTCTTCTCCTTCTTCTTCTTCTTCTTCCATGGAGGATCTATTCTCTCTCCTCCTTTCTCCCTCAAGGGCTGCCACACCCTCTTCTCTTTCTCTTCCATGGCTTCGGCCACTTCTTCTTCTTCTCTCTCTCTTTCCCATTCCTCTCTTCTTCTTTTTTCTTTTCCTTTCTCTTTCTTCTTTTTTCTTTTTATCTTCTCTTTATTCTTATCTTCCAAATCCTTATATTATTTTAATTGTTAATTTACTTAACAATTGACTAGATAGCCCTTCCTTAAGTGGGTCAAAAATTGGGCAACTTATTAATTAAATTCAATTGGTTTGAACTTTTATTATTTTGCTTACTAACAAAATAAATTTGGATTTTCACCCAAAATTTGATTGGGCCATTATAATTTTATCATATACATATTATATTGGACTAGATTAAATAATTTAATCACCCTTAAATCATTTAGTCACAAATCTATTACTTAAATAAATAATTGGGCTACAAATTTAATACCATCTCCTTAGTCCATTAAATCTTAATTCATTTTACCCTAAATAAATTATTGGGCTATGACATTATTATAGTCCAATACTTTAATTATATTTTACCCTAATCATTTAATTAGGGTTTTTATTTCCCACACTTGAAAATAAATTCCTTACTTATGCCTTTTTAATTTCATAACCCAATTAGACTTGGTTATAAAATTAATTATTTGAGATATATATAAAATAAATCTCTTAATGTTAGTATATATATTTATATACTAGTATTCTACCATATTATAACCTCTTAGGTTATTTAATTACCACACCTAATATATATATTAGGTTACATAACTTATTTCTTAATTCACTTTTATACACAAAATAAATGTATTCACATTATATAATGTATATTTATTTAATCATATACATAATTCACATAATCATAACATATTTCACTTCTAACTCTAATTTTGACATTTTTCTATAAAAGTCAACTGTTGACTTTGACCAAAAAGTCAACCCTTACACATTTTGTGTTAATTGTCCTTTCTGACTAAACTTGACGTTCCGGACGCAACCGAGCAGTCCGTGCTTTAAAATTCTATCTCTAACTCTAATTTTGAGTTTTAAATTACCCCATTCTTATTCCTAATCGTATTAACTAACGACTTTATACTTATTCAAATTCTTATTTGCCAATAAGGTTAATCTACAAACTATGTTAATTACTAACATAGTTTTATCTTGATCCTTATATCATTAACTTAATTCATCATTCCTCTTGCTAAAATATATATAAAGACTTACTAAGTATATATATTTCTATACATAAACTCATCTTCGTTTAACATCATAACATCTCTTAATGTGAAATCTTATCTCCTTAATAAAATTTCCATATGTACTTATATAACATTTCTTAGACTATTCAGTTCACATCGAATTTACAGGTATCGTAATACCTTATTCTTGATATTCCATTAAGTACATATTAATTCATTTCTAGGGTTTTGAAATTTTGTAACCCATATTTCTTATTCTTATTCAATTAAGAACCATATAGGTTCTTCTTAAAAATTTTAAATAAATCCTCAAATTCTCTTCTAGGTTTTATTCTTTAACCTTTATTCTAATCATTTGAGATTTTATAAATTTTTGAGTTGTCACAGTAAGAATGTTGGTCAAAGGACTTAAACTATCATAAGTCATGAGAATTGAACCTATATGTAGTTTATACTTGGATAAGTTATAAACTCATGGAGAATAAGCAATAACTTATCATGTAAATAAGTTAAATGAAATGAGTAGCTTGAGATGTCTTTATGATGGATTGAATCCACTTGAAACAATGAACAAATCATAAATAACGGTTATGCGAATTCACGTGATCGGGACGATAATCGCCGAATTCAAATTTCTCTCGGACTAGAAGTCGAATTTTGTTATTAAGCTTGGAAACATTTGTTTTCAATGGGAACAAGTCTTATTTGGCATTATAGAGTTGCACTCAAATGACCGAATTCGACTTAGAAACGAAGAAACGAAAGGCCGAACTTTCATGAACATTTAACATTTTCGTTAAAAATGGACTAATAGGTGAATTTTTAGTTAACGAAGTCAAAAATGTAAAATTCTTGTATGAACACGTAGAGTATGTGATTTGAGAACTAATGGCTTATGAACGAGCTAATTCAGACTTATAACGAAGAAGTTATGAGCCCGGGAATCTCACAAAAGAAAAGTCTGTGAAAATTTTTTTGGTGCACAAAGTCGGGTACATGGCGGCGCCAATTTTACAGATATAGACATTAGCTTACAAACAATGAAAGCAAAGGCTTAGAAAGTCATGTGACTTACTTGAGTTTGGCAGAAGACTACTCAATGTAATCAAGATGGCAATGCAGTCCGAATCGGCGAAAACCCATCAGTAGTTTTATGTCACGCATCGACTTAAGTAAAGGAAGTCAGCCGCATGCCAAACCACTTTTGTGGTTTGCTCAAAGAAGGAGATTATGATAACAAGAAAGTTAATTGATTGATTAATGAACTACAACTTAAATGTAACATTGTATAAGACATTATTAAACCTTAAGTATGATAACTAAAGGTTGAAGATAATCAATTAAACATGAACGTAATGACAATGTAAGTTATAACGAAAATCCAAAACCAATAATAAACAATCCAAGTCGTGATTAGATTTAGAAGAAGGATAAGAATCTTTAGGAACCATGTATGTTATTCATGACCTAATGTGTTACGTTATGTGATCATCTACTGTAGAGAACTTAAAGACCTAAAGTGCACGTGTAATAATAGTAGCAGGCACTGAAGGCAAAGGTTCTAACCCTTGTTTCAATTTAATCTGGACAAGCTTTGTGATTCATGTATTCTTACGCATGAATTGGTGTATGATGAAGTCAAAGCTAATTCTTTCATTGACTTATGATATGTTGGATTTTTATAATATATTAAAGTATTGTCAATGTTTTACCAAACTATGTTGGTATGGTTTTCAAATGAAGACTGGGTATGCTAAAATGTTTTATCGTCAAACGACATGCACGTGAGGTTGCCACAACTTAAACGTACATACGTTTAAAGAATGTAGTGTTGATCAACATAGAGTACTATAGGCTGATCACCTAGACGTGCTCGTAAGATATGCCGGACTTACGGACTTAGTGCCGAGTTTTCCTTTTCAAAGAAAGTATGATATGCTCATGGTCTTGGATCGGAATTGATGTTTTACTGAATATTGTCATTGTAAAACATTTTGAAGAAAAAGAAGTGCTATTTTGAATTATTGATAGTACTTCATAACTATTGTTCAGTTATTGAATATATACGATTCCTATGTTTCAAGCATGCCATTTAGTTGAAATTATTGTACTTGGTGAGCTTGTTATGCTCACTCTTGCTTGAACTATATGAATGCAGCTAAGACCGAATGAATCGAATGATCCGATAAAGATAAGGAAAATGCTAAGGCAGACCGTTGATCTGTCTATGTAATAGTATAGGTTAATGTTGTAATGTATTTGATATTATGACAAAGAAATTATGTATTGGTTATAAAGATCCTAGGAAGGGAATATTGTTTTGGAATATATATAAGACATATTCGTTCTTTTAAGGCATTTCAATTGAATGTATGTGTGAACTGTAGCACCGTGTAGAACAATATGGCAGGTTGAAAGATACCTAGTTTTGGGGTCGTCACAGGTTGGTATGAAAGCATTAAGTTATAAAACTTTAGGGGGGATTTGAACCTTAAGTCATAACCTTAAGAGAAGTCAAAGAAATAAAAGATGAAAAATTAACCTTATAAAAATGCATTATATATGTTATGCATTTTTATTATTCTACTTATGTGTACTAATCAAACTATTTGTTTTGTTGTAGATGTCAAGAGGAGATGAAGTGTATAGGGATATACATGTAGTTAGTGAAGGACCGGTAAACCAAGTAGAGATCATACCGAATCCAATAGCAGCAGAACCTGAAGTGGTGATAGTTGAGTCTTGAGACTCAGAGAGCTTAGACCTGATGGCCATGTTCGATGGCATGTCTGAAGAAGAGGTGGAGTTGGTATCCTTTAACCCTATAGCACCTGAGGCAGAGATGACTCCGGGGGAGTCAATGTGAGCATTGTTCATGGTAGTATTGGATAAAAACATCCAATATTATAAAGAGGTGAAGGAGCTGAAAGAGGAACTCCACGCTGTCTTGGAGGATAAGACAGATGTGGAGTCGATGTGGCAGCATGAGCATGATGAGAGAGTTTTAGCCAATGACAAGGTCCACGAGCTGAAACAAGAGGTCTTTGAGCTAAGGTAGGAGCTAAAGACCAAGAAGCAGAAGTTAGGGAGGATGTCCTATATTCATAGGAGTTCTCATAAGGATTTCAAAGAACAGTAGTGGGTATCCTGTAGAAATTTCAAGGCGATTCTTAACATACTATCAGCCGTGATGTTATCGCCGATCTTGCCACCACGAATTTTAATAATGCCTTACGACAGATGTAATCTAGTAATAGCTAGAGTAGTTTTAGATATGTAAATTTTGTGTATCTAGTAGTGATGTAAAACCCTCTTTTGTATATCAAAGGGTAATCTTTTGTAAATCCCAATTTTTGGAAAGCAATTGCGGGATAGTAATGTAATCAATTTAGGCTATGTAATGTAACCGACGTAGTATTATACTACAATGAATGAATCAATATAAGCTTTTTTCGAAACATATTGAGTAATGAATGTTGAAGTTATTGTTTAATCTTGAATAATAACTAACTAACAGGAAGCAAATAATAACGAAATGTGTTGTTTATTATAAAAGCAAAATGCCACCAATGAAGGGAGACAACGTAATCGGGATGTTAATGAAAATCAACCGGAGGGAGGTCTGATTAACCCGATGCATAAATTTTTTAATTTATTAACAACAACGTTCAATAGAAATAGGGCTAATATCCCCGTAAATCCTTGAGTAGTACGAGCTACTACGTTTAAGGATTTCAAGAGTGTGGGTCTGCTGGAGTTCAAAGGAACTACGGACCCTATAGAAGCGCAGACTTTGGTGAAAGAAATTGAGAAGGCATTTGTCATTACAAATGTCGATGAGGGTCAGAAGGTTGCCTTTGCAACCTATATGATGAAGGGAAATGCCAACTTTTGGTGGGAAGCCAACAAAGCTAGGGCCGGTATAGAGAACTTAACGTGTGCGAGGTTCAAGGAGATATTCTTCGAGAACTACTTTCCCACAAGTATGCAGGAAAGGATGGAGATGCAGTTTCTAGACTTGAAACAAGGGGAAATGACGGTTCCCCAATATGCCGCCAAGTTTAATGAACTGGCAAGGTTTGCTCCACACCAAGTGGACACCAAGGTTAAGAAAGCTCAACGGTTCGAGCATGGCTTGAAACCCTTGGTTTATAACTGTATTTTTGAATTCCAAAGTTCTTCGTTTGGGACCATTTTAGAGAAGGCGATAATCGCCGAAGGTGGTAGCGAGGCTCTAAGGCAGTACCACAAAGACAAGAAGAATAACGGGAAGGTTGATGGGGGAGTAAAGATTGAAGGAGCCAGCGGGAGTGGCGAGGGACAGAAGCGGAAATTGTTCAACTCTGGGATTACCGGAGTGAAGCAAGGAGATCCGAAGAAGAGAATGGAGGCCTGTAAAACCTGTGGGAAGACTCATCTGGGAGTCTGTCTCAAGGGGAAGGCTGTATGCTACAATTATGGACAGGAAGGGCATATTTCACCTAACTGTCCAATTTCAAAGAAGAACCACGGATGCTTTGTGTGTGGGTCAACTAACAACATGGCAAAGAACTGCCCGAAGAAGGGGACTGACAAGAATAAGGGCGCTAATAGCGGTAAGTTAGCTATTGGTGGTCTAGCAACGACGGGTAGGCCGATGGCCCGTACCTTTAACATGACATGCCAAGATGCGATGGCATCGTGGGACGTAGTCGCAGGTATTATTCCGATCAATGGCCTAAATGCTTATGTGTTGTTTGATTTGGGTGCTACTTGTTCATTTATAGCATGTGATTCTGCTAGACGATTAGGTTCACTTCCCGAAAAGTTATCAATACCTTTAAATATAAAGTTAGCAAACGAAGAGATAATTCCTGTTGAAGATATTCATAGGAGTTGTTGCATAGACATACGGAGTTATAAATTATCGGTAGATTTGATACCGATAAATTTAGGAGAATTCGATGTAATTCTCGGTATGGATTGGTTGTTTAACCATGGGGTAATTATAGATTGTTAGAAGAAATGTGTGAACATTAGAATGTTAAAACAACCTCATGTAATATTTTATGGTAATAAATCATTGGGATGTTCGTGTTGTCTTACGATGACACAAACTAGGAAACTATTGAGGAAGGGGTGTGTAGGTTATCTGTGCCATGTTGTTGATAACCAGAGAGTAGGAGCGACCATGTAACAAATACCTATAGTTAAAGAATTCATGGATGTATTTCCAAGTGAATTGTCGGGTCTTCCACTTGATAGGGAGACCAAGTTCATAATAGACATTGTGCCAAGAGCGGCACCAGTCTCAAGGGCACCGTATCGTATGCGCCTATGGATATGAAAGAATTAATGGTTTAGTTACAAGAACTATTGGACAAGAAGTACATTCAACTGAGTGTTTAGCCGTGGGGAGCACCGGTACTATTTATAAAGAAGAAGGACAGATCTTTAAGACTTTGTATCAACTACCGAGAGTTGAACAAGTTGACGATGATCGATGATCTTTTTGATCAGTTGAAAGGGGCAAAATATTTTTCTAAAATAGATTTGAGGACGGGGTATCACCAGTTGAAGGTTAGGAAGAAGGATGTACCAAAGACGGCATTCAGAACTCGTTACAGTCATTACGAGTTTCTGGTGATGTCATTTGGGTTGACTAATGCACTAGCTGCATTTATGGATATGATGAACAGAGTGTTCAAACAATATTTGGACAAGTTCGTCATGGTGTTTATCGATGATATTCTATTCTATTCTAAGACACCAGAAGATCATGCTGAACACCTAAAAATAGTGTTGGAAACACTAAGGAAGGAGAAGTTATATGCGAAATTCACTAAGTGTGAATTTTCGCTAGAAAGGGTACAATTTTGAGGTCATGTCATTGACTATGAAGGGATTTCAGTAGATCCAGCAAAGGTTGAAGCCGTGATGAATTGGGAACAATTTGAAAACGCCGCCGATCGAGTCTGAGAGTTTCCTAGGGTTAGTGGGATACTATCAGAGATTCATCCAAGATTTTTTGAAGATAGCTACTCCGTTAACTAACTTGATAAGGAAGATGGTGAAATACGCGTGGACTGAGAAATGTGAGGACAATTTTCAAGAACTGAAGAAGAGGTTAAGTGAAGCGCCTGTTTTATCATTACCCGATGACACAGGAAATTTTGTAGTTTATAGTGATGCTTTGCATAGAGGACTTGGTTGTGTGCTCATGCAACATGGCAAGGTCATCATTACGTATGCATCAAGGCGATTCTGAGGATTATGAAAAAGTTTACCCTACTCATGATCTGAAACTGGCCGCAATAGTTTTTGCCTTAAAGATATGGAGACATTATCTTTATGGAGAAAAATATGAGATATACACGGACCATAAAAAGTCTAAAATATATCTTCACATAGAAGAAATTGAATATGATACAGAGGAGATGGCTGGAGTTGATAAAGGATTACAACTGTGAAATCCTGTATCACCCTGGAAAAGCCAATGTAGTTGCCGATGCCTTAAGTAGGAAAGGTCGGGAAAAGTTGTCTATGTTAACGGCTCAAACTGAGTTAATAACAGAGACGACTAGGATGGAGATAGAGGTGAAGTTGTCGAATGAATCGGGACAGAGGCTGTTTGTGATAGAGATCCAATCTACTATCGTAGATTGAGTCAAGGAGGTACATCTCAAAACTGATGAGTATGACTAGATGAAGAAGTGATTAACCAATGAAAAAGATTTAAAGTATAGTCTTGATAATGAGGGATTATTAAGATTTGAAGGAAGAATTCGGGTTTCGAATGAGGTGAAATTAAAGGAGCAAGTTTTACAAGAAGCTCATAGTTCTAGGTACTCGATTCATCCAGGTAGCACTAAGATGTATCAAGACCTTCGATAAATTTTTTGGTGGCCAAACATGAAGAGAGAAATAGCCGAGTATGTGAGTAGGTGCTTGAATTATCAAAAAGTTAAGGCCAAACATCAACGACCAAGTGGCTTGTTACAGCCATTGGAGATTCCAGAGTGGAAGTGGGAGCATATCACGATGGACTGTGTGGTGGAACTTTCGACTACTCAGAAGGGGTATGATGCGATTTGGGTAATAGTGGACCGGTTGACAAAGTCGGCTCACTTCTTGCCAATTAGGGTGAAGTATAACTTAGACCAGTTAGCTAAACTTTATGTTAAGGAAGTTATTTCTAGACATGGAGTACCGGTTTTGATTGTGTCAGATCGTGACCCACGATTCACGTTGAACTTTTGGAGGAGTCTGCAAGAACAGTTGAGGACGCAGCTAAAGTTGAGTACGACATATCATCCACAAACCGATGGACAGAGCGAGAGGACAATTCAAACTTAGAAGATATGTTGAGATCTTACGTCATGGATTTCAAGGGTAGTTGGGATGATCATCTACCATTAGTAGAGTTTGTGTATAACAATAGTTATCATGCAAGCATAGGCATACCGCCTTACGAAGCCTTGTATGGCAGGAAATGCAGAACACCGTTGTGTTGGGATGAAGTGGGAGAATGCCAAATGATTGGACCAGAATTGGTGCAGCAAATAGCAGATGTAGTAAAGTTGATACGGATGCGTCTCGTAGTAGCTCAAGACAGACAAAAGAAGTATGCGAACTCACATCGAGAAAATAGGGAGGTTGAGGTAGGCTCGTATGTATTTCTAAAGGTATCTCCTTGGAAAGGAAAGATACGCTTTGGAAAGAAGGGGAAGTTAAGTCCAAGGTTTATAGGACCTTTTGAAGTGTTAAAACGGGTAAGCGAGGTAGCTTATATGGTAGCATTACCTCCAGACTTAGAACGAATACATAACGTGTTTCACGTATCGGTGTTACGTCCTTATAAACCAGATTATAAGCACGTAATAGAGTATGAGCCTATTCATATTGAGAAGGACTTAACGTACGAAGAGATGCTAATTCAAATCCTCGATACAAAAGAGCAAGTTATGCGGAACAAAGTTATACCTTCCGTGAAGGTGTTATTGAAGAACCACATGCCGAAGAAGCAACGTGAGAATTGGAAGAAAAGATAAGAAAGAATTACCCTTAGTTGTTTGCGTAATGTGAGACGAGATTCTGGGGACATAATCTTTATAAGGGGGGAGAATGTAACGACTGAGAAATTCGGATCCATTGTAAAATAATTTTATTTAATTAAATAATGAATAAAATTATATTATTTGTTTTTATTATGTGTTAGTAAGATGAATGTCGTTTTATAACCTAGAAACGTCGAAAAGTCATAGTATTTTAACTACGTGAAGGAATTAAAGTGTTTGAATTTCCAAGACGAAAATAAAATCTTTCCGATAAATTTTCTAAAAAACACTATTCATCGATTTTCCGCTCGGGAATTATTTTTGAACTTCCGAGAAATACTTAACGATAGAATATCGAGGTGAGATGGATTATGTAATAATAATTCAAGTATGGAAAACGTAATTTTTCACATTCGGACTTAATTCGAGAAAGTTAGGAAAGTAAATCGTAATAAGCTAATGTGATGAGCGTGTAATACGTAAGTATTATCCGAGGTAATCAATACGAGTATGATACAAAGTATTATATGAGTATGTATGAATGATGGTATGTCGTATATGTTAAATAAGTATACGAGTGAGAATACATGAATTATACGTATAGTATACGTTCTAAGGCTTTAAGCCAATTGTAATGAACTTGTTGGATTAAGTAGGAAATGCAAGTCCAATGAGAATTAATAGGCAAGCCCAAGATTATGTAATATGCAAGCCTAAGTAGTTGTTAATGTAAAGTCCAACATGGTTTAAAAAAGGGCCAAAAGAATAAGTTAGGCTAATTGGATTAAAGAACAATTTAAGAATCAATGGGTAGCATGATCCATGGGGCAACCCATGGGTGATCTTAGTGCTCAAGTATTGGATAAATGTTGTGATGGCCAAGCAAGGAGTGTGGTGGCCAAGTTAACTTAATAACTAGGGAAATGAATAGTAAGGAGGTGGGATGACCTAATGACCAAACTACCTAACTTAAGAAATCCTATAAATACCAAGCTTAGGATTTCGTTTATTGTTTGTTAGTTTTCATCCAACCACTTTCAAACAAGTTAAGTGCTTAATTGTTAGAGAGAATAATCAAGTTTAAGTTAGACTTTCATGAAGAAGAAAAGCTAGTTCATCAAAGGTAATGATCATATGCCTTATATCTTCTCTCTCTACCATTGTAGGGTGATAAGAGAAGTGTATTTAATGAACATATATGTTAAGGAATGACGAAAATGGATAATCTAAGGACTTAAGTCTTAATAAAGTAGTGAATAAGCACTTTATTCATGGATAAGCTATGAACTAATGAAGAACTTGTAAGACTTGTCATTTGTGTACATGAATGAGTTAATAAGATTCAAACATGTTGGTTAAAGGACTTAAACTATCATAAGTCATGAGAATTGAACCTATATGTAGTTTATACTTGGATAAGTTATAAACTCATGGAGAATAAGCAATAACTTATCATGTAAATAAGTTAAATTAAATGAGTATCTTGAGATGTCTTTATGATGGATTGAATCCACTTGGAACGATGAGATTTATAATCGTCGAATTCATAAAATTCTCGGAATAGAAGTTGGATTTTGTTATTTAGCTCTGAAACGTTGGTTTTCAATTGGAACAAGTCTTATTTGGCATTATAGAGTTGCAGACTCGAAAATGACCGAATTCTGACTTAGAACGAAGAAATGAGCATTGAACACTTACGAACTTTTATCGTTTTCATTAAAAATGGACTAATAGGTGAATTTTTAGTTAACGAAGTTGAAAATATAAAATTCTCACATGAACATGTAGAGTATGTGATTTGTGAACTAACGGCTTTTGAACGAGCCAATTCGGACTTATAACGAAGAAGTTATGAGCAGGAATCTCCTGAAAAGAAAAGTCATGAAAATTTTTACGGTGCACAGATGTGGTGGCCTATACTAGCCCAAGGCATATAAGCAACGCCGCTACTGACCGCAAGCGATGCCAAGAAGAAGATGTCACCTACTGGAGTTTGGCGCTACAACACGGCTAATGTACTGAAGATGGCACCGCAACGCCGAATCAGGTGAAAGCCATCAGTAGCTTTCTGTGCATGCACTTTAAGTAAAGGAAAATGGCGTCGCAGATTACCGACCTTAGGGTTTGCTTTCGATGAAGGGAGATTATGATAATAAGAAAGTTAATTGATTGATTAATGAACCACAACTTAAATGTAACATTGTATAAAAAATTGTGAAACCTTAAGTATGATAACTAAAGGTTGAAGATAATCAATCGAACTTAAATGTAATGACAATGTAAGTTATAACGAGCAAATTTAACCAATAATAAACAATCTAAGTCGTGATTAGATTGAGAAGAAGGGTAAGATTCTTTAGAAACCATGTATGTTATTTATAACCTAATGCGTTACATTATGTGATCATCTACTGTAGAGACCTTAAAGACCTAGAGTACATGTGTAATAATAGTAGCAGACGCTGAAGGCAAGTGTTCTAACCCATCTTTTAGTTCAATCTGGACAAGCTTTGTGATTCATCTATTCTTACGCATGAATTGATGTATGATGAAGTCAAAGCCAATTCTTTGGGCTAGACTTACGATATGTTGGATTTCTTATAATCTATCAAAGTATTGTCAATGTTTTACTAAACTATGTTGGTATGGTTTTCAAATGAAGACTGAGTATGCTAAAATATTTTGTCATCAAACGACAGGCACGTGAGGTTGCCACAACATAAACGTACATACGTTTAAAGAATGTAGTGTTGATCAACATAGAGTACTATAAATTTGATCACCTAGGCGTGCTCGTAAGATATGATGGACTTACTGGACTTAGTGTCGGGTTGTCCTTTTCAAAGAAAGTATGATATGCTCATGATCTTGGGTAAAGAATTGATGTTTTACTGAATATTGTCATTGTAAAACGTTTTGAAGGAAAAGAAGTGCTATTTTGAATTATCGATAGTACTTCATAACTATTGTTCAGTTATTGAAGATATACAATTCCTATGTTTTAAGCATGCCATTTAGTTGAAATTGTTGTACTTGTTGAGCTTGTTATGCTCACTCTTTCTTGAACTATATGAATGCAGCTAAGACCGAACGAACCGAAGGATCCGATAAAGATAAGGGAAAGGCAGACCGTTGATCTGTCTATGTAATAGTATAGGTTAATGTTGTAATGTATTTGATATTATGACAAAGAAATTATGTATTGGTTTTAAAGATACTAGGAAGGGAATATTGTTTTGGAATATATATAAGACATATTACGTTCTTTTGAGGCATTTCAATTGAATGTATGTGTGAATCAGTAGTAATGTAGCACCATATCTTAGGGTTGGAAGATACCCGGATTTGGCGGCGTCACATAATGTATGTATTATTTTCCATTCCCTACATCATATTGCCATCTATTATTTGTCATGCATGTATTATGTCATGCATATGTATGTCCAGAGATGTTCAACATTGACCCCTGGATGGTCTTATGATCTGACCCCCCCACAGATGTCTTCCTCAACGGTTGGCCTTATTGATCACACCCCTCGATGTTGGTGGCCTCATGCTTGAGATCTTGGTATGATAGTGTATCCCCTTCAGATAGGGTGATTGTAGATCAGCTGTTGCAGCATTCCATGACCCTCCTGATGTTTCAAGTTCCGTTGGGCTTTGTAGATGGTATGCTAGAGCATTGGGTACCGAAGAGGTAGGTTTTCCGGTTTTAGACCCCAGGAGTTGACTCCCAGCTTAGAGGAGTATGAGCGGTTGATAGCTTTGCCATTAGACAGGCCTTGCGCTTAGATGGATGTCATAGATATGCACCGACAGTTCATGACCCTCACCAGGTTGAGGCGTAGAGTAGCACATGATGAGATTACATCCGGTCATGTAGTGTCCCAGCTTTTTCTGATAGAAAGACTTGGCTCAGTGGACAGCTATGCACAACACTCCGGGGATTTCACCACGTTGGAGGATCAGTGGCGTGTTGCCAGAGTAGACGTACTCATGATGTACGTAGTGGCTTACTTGTACATGCCACTGTACATGGATCATCTTGACATCAGTGTTGTTAGGGTAGTGAGAGCTCTCAGGGAGGGTCATACCATTGTACCGATGATTGTGGCAGAGATACTGAGGTCGACCACATATTTCCACACCCATTCTGCAAGGGTATTTATAGGCAGCGTGGTCTTGCTGTATGTATGGTTTATGTCACACTTGAGACCGATTGGCACCATTAGACGATAAGAGTACTAATTTTCCCATGAGATAGCCATGTCTTACTCCTTTCCGCCCGATGGAGTGTCTGGATGCTACATCTGGTCGGTGTTTTTGGCAGGGATCGAGGATCCATTTGACATTTTTCCGTGTACATGGATTAGCTATCCCTACAACTTCATTGCTCATGTACCGGGCCAGGATTATCTCCCTCTGGCTGGTTTGCGGGGAATGACCACATATCACCCACTAGTTGTGATGTCACAATTTGACCAGTTCCAGGATGCTCATCCTTTTGAGGGGGCACTAGGTCAGCATTTATCATCTCGACATTTGTCAGCAGAGGATAGATCTAGGGTGTATGCCTGTTGGGATCAATGTGAGAGTGTTGAGTTTACTGTTAGCCATCCTGGCCGTTCTACAGAGTATTCTGCATGGATGGAGGCAGAGATCACATCGGCAGCGGTTGTATCCACAGTGCCGGGGATTGATTCAGATGGTGGAGAGCCCATGGAGGACATTAATTCTCGCACCGAGGATGAGCTATTCGCTGGGTTGCCAACAACTCTTATAGATTCTCCTAGTATGACTACTACTGTGATTCAATATTCAACAAAGTATTTAGAGCATAGTCTTCATCTGATGACCTTCGAGAGAGATCAGGCTAGGGCCTTGATGTTGACCGCTCTTGCTGGGAGAGATGTCGCTCTGTTAAAGAGAGATAATGCCTTAGCTCATAGAGATACCGCTATTGCTGAGCGGGATGATGCCAGATCATCAACAGATGTAGTGATTGTTGAGCGGGATGGTGTTATATCTGCCCGAGATATCGTTGTTACAGATAATCTTGTAGTGAGGTCCCTTACTCGGCATCATTCTTGAGATGAGCATGTATATTGATGAGCATATTGTCACTATCAGATTAGCTATACATCTGTTGGCTCGTGTAGAGACCCTTGGGCATGAGATCACAACGCGTTACCTCTTTCTTTTGAGAGGGATGCCATGTTGGACTTGATAGCCCGTATATATCTTGACTTGTAGATGGGCTTGTATTTTCATGCACTGAGACTAAACTTAGCCATTTTGTCATGTATATTATACATTGTATATATCAAACAATATTATATATGGCAGGGAAATATATGTTGATTCACTTCCATTTTAGTTAGGCCTTTTTGCTTGCTTGATATTTTCTTATTTCTTCAGGGCATGTGATCTTGATGTATTCTGAACTCCTCCTTGATGGACGGACATTGAGATGTCTCAGGATTTTTCAGAATGGATTGTTGATCCGTGCGTATTCCCTACCATCTTTGGTGTCTTCGAATTGTGATAAGTGGGTTTTATACCTACTTATTAGATATCAATTCACGCGAACTACGCTTATCTTAAGTACATTTTAGTATGTTTTTAGTTGCATTTTGTTTATTTTGCATTGCATGTACTTAGAACTCCCTTTGGTGTGAAAGTGCAGGATATGGCATAATTTGGTGGTATTAGATGGCATGAGGCTATTGATGCATGGTGTGAGGATCAAGTGGAGCAAGGAAACTAAGCATGGATCACAAAGAAGAATGAGCAAGATGATGAAAAAAGATGAGCATCGAAAGCGAGTGCGGCATCGAGAAGAAGGCTGCATGTGATCGTGCGATAGATTAGGCGAGGGCCTTGCGCTCGCATGCACCAGCACCCATCTGGACCAGATTCTGCGGATGCGCACCTACCACGAGGATTCTGAAGGAAGGCGTGCGACCATGCGATGGTGATCTTCTTTGAGTTGTTTTATTTTAAATTTTAATTTTAAGGGTTGTAATCGATTAAAAATGATTCTGACTAGTGTCAGACGAATTATTCAATAGTTTTACATGTTTTTCATATTCGTAACTAGGGTTTACACTTGGAGGGTATTCCAATGTGAAACTAATCATAGATTTCATATTTTCTACTCCTTCTTTAGATTTGATGGTTGTGGATGCTTTCCATTATTGTTCTTTGAATTTTATTAAGGATTTGCGTTACGTTGGGTTTGTAATCAACAATTGGGTTTGATCGATTCTTTCTTCTCTCTTTCTCAATTGTTTGCTTATTATCTATGTGTAGCGTTGATCCAATAATGGCTTTTGGTTCAGTCATGAACTAAACTCCATTATGGGATTCTAACAGATTTTAATATGTAGTTTAATTGATTGCTTGAGTGCTGGACTATTTTACATTATCATAAGGAATTTCTATCATGGTTGTTTTACATGCATGAATGATTGATCACCATTCATTTTCAGTACTTGTATAGAATTGAAAATGAACATGCAAGTATGGATTGTAATCATGATAACATGCGTATATGGGGCTGTTTTGCATGGCTTGTGTATTTCGTGAACCAGATAGACATATACTGTTTCACCGTATGAGTTTTTATAAGGGCTTTTTCTTAAATTCAATATGGTTGCAATTTCACATAGACATATAGTGATTTTGATTATATTGATGATTGCATGGTGTCTATCGCATGTGGATATTGTGTAAGTGGGTCATAGTACATTGAAAAATGGCTATATCTATATTAGTGCTCTTGGCTACTTTTATGTGATATGTAAACAATCTTGCATGATGGTGATAATTTGATGAAGTATTAAATGAAGTTAGGATCCCATTATCTCCAGATTTGATTTATTACCTTATTATTCTTGTTATTTGCAATTAGAGTAATTCATAATTATAATCATTAGTTTAAAAATATAAAATATGGTGATTTAATTGATGCATAGTGGTTTAAATTAGAAAACTTTCCCTGTGGATCGATACTCGACTTACTCTGTATTACTTGTTGATGCATGTATACTTGCATGTGTTAAAGCTCTTTTGTGAGAACTAAAAAAGAGGCAACAGACTAGTGTATGGAGATGTGGAGAGGAGTGTGGCTTTCCTCTCTGAGGTTGACCGCTGTGAGATGGTCATACCGGTACTCCTTTATGCGGGGAGCCTAGTTAGTTCCATCTCTTATGGATTGGTGTTTCTCTTTGAGGATTCAACCATGACTTAGATGGTCGTCGATTCTCCCATTTACGTGGGGAGACCAGGTAGTTCCATCCCTTTGGTCTGAAGACGATGAAGTGTGGTGGTTTGAAAGACGATCTCAGTACTATTGACAAGTTTTTATGTTTTGGTAGGGGGTAAGACCGAACCATGACTGGCTGCCTACGTACTCCTATTGAAGAGGAGATCAGGTCTGCGTAGTTTGAACCTAGTGTAAAGGTTAAACGTTGTATATGGTGAAGGGGTGTAGAGATGTGTTTGTTTTTGTTTTTGTTTTTTTTCTTTTTTCTGTGCAACCGAACCATATAAAATTGTTGCCTACGTACTCCCGTATATTGGGGAGATCAGGTCGACATAGTTCGCCCCATGTACATGACAAATTACAAATGAAAAGTTTAATCCCATATACAAGACAAACTATAAGTGTGAGAGGTTTTATCGATGGTGGGATAATTTGAAAATGTTAAAGGTTTTGAAAATGGGGAGCGAAGGATCTGGTGATCTGAAACCAGGCTGCTGGTTGGAAAGTGTGATTGTCCCTGATGGGGCAAATGGGTGTGAAAAAGGTTGTATGTAGTGAAAGGTTTTGGAAAACCTAAATTTACTGGGGATCTGGTGATCCAAAACTAGGATGTTTGCTTGATGATAACTTCAGACATAGTACCGTTTCACGGTGCCGAGTTAATGAGTTGCAAAAATTCATCGCTATCCATCTCCTGTAATCTGGGAGCTCCTCCTGTCAATACCTCCTTGACAACAAATAGGTCTTCCCAGTTCGGGGCGAATTTTCCCTTGGACTGATCTTGGTTGTCAATGATCTTCTTCAAAACCAAGTCATGTTGTTTAAACTGCCATAGTCAGACTTTTTTGTTGTAGGATCTGGCGATCCTCTGTTGGTATAACCAACCATGGAAGATAGCAATGACTCGCCTTTCATCTATTAGAGACAATTGGTGATACCTATCTTGTAACCATTGGTCTTCATCCAGCTGAGCGTCTACCAACACTCTGAGGGATTCCATTTTCACCTCTATGGGGAGCACTGCTTCTATCCCATAGGTTAATGAGTAGAGGGTTGCCCAAGTGGAAGTGCGCATTAACATTCTGTAGGCTAACAGAGTCAGAGGAAATAAGTCAGGCCATCCTTTGTGATTGGCAGACATCTTTTGCATGATTTTCTTGATATTCTTGTTAGCCTCTTCAACAACACCATTAATCTTAAGATGGTTGATGACGGAGTTGAGATGTTTGATGCGGAATTTATTGCATAAATCCTCCATCATTTTGTTGTTGAGGTTCTTAGCATTGTTTGACACAATCACCTCTGGTTGTCCATATCGACAAATGATATTATTTCTGATGAAAGCAATGATAACTTCTTTTATAACCCTGGGGAAGGAGGCTGCTCTCTACCAATTTGGTAAAGTAGTCGATCATGGTGAAGATAAACCGATGCCCATTACTGGCTTTGGGCTCAATGGGCCCGATCACGTCCATTCCCCACATTGAGAAGGGCCAAGATGAACTCATATTGTGGAGCTCCCTTGGAGGGGCGTGGATAACATTCCCATGAATTTGGCATTGGTAACATCTCTTGACCATATCATCATAGTTAGCCTTGAGAGAGAGCCAGTAATGCCCTATTCTTAGGATCTTCCTAACAAGTAGAGGGCCGCTCATGCGTGGGCCACATACTCCACCATGGATTTCATCCAAGGTTGCTAATGCATCCGCAAAGTAATTCTTATTACGAGGAATGTGGAGGAAGGATATTTCTTCAAGCTCCGAAGCCATCTGTAGAACCTGCCATGGTAAGGCAACAAATGTAGCTCTTTGGTGTGATAGATTCATGTGGTTTATCTGATTACCAATTCGGAATCCCCAAAGATAGTTAACCGTCTGATGCCCATTGATTGAGCAAGTTTTAGCCCCATGATATAGCCTTCATACTCAATTGTGTTATTGGTATTGGCAAACTGCAATTTTACGGTGACGTGATGATACTCCCCCGTAAAGGATACTAGAACTGCTCCAGCCCATAACCTTCCATGTTTAAAGCTTCATCGAAATACATCTTCCATGATTGGTGTGTATCATCCTGATGGTGTTGTTGAACTGTCATTATCCCTTCATCGAGGAAGTATGTTTCCAAGGGTTTGAAATCCCCTGAAGGTGCGACGACCAGTTGATCCGCAATTCCTTGACCTTTGATAGACTTTTGCGTCACGTAGACGATGTCAAATTGTTGTAGGATCAACTGCCATCTAGAAAGTCGACAGTTCAACATAGGTTGCTGAACACGTACTTAAGAGGATCTACGCGGGATATGAGATGGGTTGTGTGACCATGGAGGTAATGATGTAACCTCATGGAAGCCTATACTAAAGCAGAACAAGTTTTCTCAATCAGAGTGTACTTGTGCTCACTGCTGCTGAATCTCTTGCTGAGGTAGTAGATAGCTCACTCTTGGCCTTTATTATCTTTTTGTCCCAGCATGCAACCCATGGCGTTATCATTTGTGGACAGGTACATAAATAGGGGAACATCATCCCTGGGCGGTACCAAAATAGGAGCTTTGAGTATCTACTCTTTGATTGCAAGGAAGGCTTTCTGACACTCATCATTCCATTTCATGGAGTTCTTCATTAACAACTTGAAAATAGGCTCACAGGTTGCCGTGAGTTAGGAGATGAATCTGCTAATGAAGTTGATTCTTCCCAAAAATCCCTGTATTTCTTTCTCTGTCTGGGGAATGGGGGTTTCTGTGATGGTCTGGATTTTGGTGGGATCCAGCTCAATCCCCTTGTGGCTGACTAGGAATCCTAGCAACTTGCCTGATTTGACACCAAAGGCGCACTTGGATGGATTCAACTTTAAGTTGTACTTACGCAACATGTTGAAGAGCTTTTTAAGATGGTCTAGGTGGTCTTCCTCCCTTTGGGACTTGACAATGATGTCATCCATATAGATCTCTATCTCTTTGTGCATTAAATCATAAAAAAGAGCCATCATGGCTCGCTGGTAGGTAACTTCGAGGGCATTGATGAGGCCGAATGACAACCGTCTGTAGCAAAAAGGTTCCCTAAGGAGTGATCAATGCGGTTTTCTCACGATCCTCTTCAACAACCATGATTTGATGGTACCAAGTAAAAGCAATCCGCAAAAGAGTACATGTCGTATTGAAATTTGTGCAATGGGTATGTGGATGAATGTCACATGAAAGCTATCTTTGAGACAAGCTTTGTTCAAATCCATGTAGCCTACACAAACTCGCTTTTTCCTCCGGTTTAGGCATGGGGACTATGTTGGATAGCCATTCAGGGTATGTTGACACCATGATGATGCCAACTTGAAATTGTTTCACAATTTCTTCTTTAACTTTTAAACTCCACTCAGGTTTTAATCGCCTAAGCTTCTGCCTGACTGGCTAGAATCCCTCTTTGATGGGGAGGCGATGAATGACAATGTCGATGAGATAAACCAACCATGTCTTCATGAGACCATGCAAACACATCCTGGAATTGGCTCAATAGAGTAACCATATCATTCCTTTGGTTTGGAGTGAGGTCCGTAACAATCTGGATTTGTTTGGGGTTTTCTAAGGTTCCGAGATTGAAACAAGTGGTTAGATTAAGATTTGGTTTGGGTTTGTCTTCGACCCATTCTTTGATCTCCTGAGGTATCTCATAGTCCTCTTGTATTTTTATCAAGTCCGAGTCCAACTTTCCATCAAAGTTACAGTCGTTGTGGAGAAAAGGCACCTTATCAGAAAGTATAGGCACATCTAACTTTAGAGTCCTGAAACAAAATGCTTTCACTTAATATATGAAACTGTTTAATCATACAAATTTTTAGCATGTAATGACAAAAATAAATGCTAATACTGTACAGAAAAAGTAAGCAGTTATTGTTATCTACAGGGCAGAGGAAGTTTCTTCTGTTTTTACCCTCGTCGGCAAATGCAAGGAGTGCTGCTCCAATTGCCAAGAGTGAAGTCCTGGTGGATGGCTGTGATGAAGGGGCTGTTGTCGTCCTCCTTCTCCCGAATGATGACCATGATGTCTGGACAATCATCGTCTGGGATGTCTTTGTTAGTACTGTCTGTATGGACTATGATGCGTATGTTTGATAAGAGCCTTGCAATGTCCTACTTACGCCTCTGATCCTTTTCCTCCACCTCCGGATCTGATATCAAGACCTCTTTTCCTTTGACCGGTATCAACTTAGGAAATAACATAGTCATCACATGGGCAGGAACCTTTACTAAAGTCTCAGAAGATTTAGCTCACAGCAGGTTGAGGCAATCACCGTATGGTTTGAAGATGAAGGAACTTTGTTTGTGTGTGTGTGAGGATTCTGTGAGTGGAATTAGAAGAATAGCCTAGTCTGGATGTCCTGTTTGGTGAGAACTTGAATTGGGCACTTAATGCCTGATGGTCTTTACTTGACCCTTGTCCAAAGTGATAACCCAAAGATATCATTTCTTAACTTGCCGACATTACCTCGACAGAAATTCTGGGTATCAGAGGTGGCGCCCCAATGGGGTGGTAGTGAGTGTTGCTCACCTCCAGGGCATGGAAGTTGACAGGCTCAACTTCTGAATTGAAACTGATGAGTGGGATGTCACCTTGTTCAGGACATTCTGGCTCAGCATTAATAGTGACTAGGCTATTGTTAATGATGTATTTGAGCTGCTGATGAAGGGTGGACGGGACGGCTCCAACCATATGAATCCACGGTCTTCCCAAGAGTAGGTTGTATCATGTAGCTATTTTGAGCACATGAAAGGATCGCAAAAATGTGCGTGGACCAATTTCCACTGGCGATTCAATCTCTCAAACTGAAACATTTTGCGGGATCCATCAAAAGTTTTGATAATTGTATTGCTACTTGGGATCTTGTTGAGATTGATATTCATCTTCTCAAGGTGGCTTAAGAGAAGATATTTAAGGATGATCCTCCATCTATCAATACTCCTGCTACCACGTGTCCCGGAGGACATAACCGCTATATGTGCAACGACTTACGATGCCACGAATCCCTCTGGAGGTATGTCATCATCGATGAAGGATATCACATTGCTATTAAAAATGTGATCAACCGTGATGGAACTTTTCAACATCCACCGATTTTGGCAAGTGGGCTTCTTGAACACTCTCGAGAAGACCTTCATGTGATCCTCTCGAGGAGAATCTGAAGTCCGATATGGAAACTTGTTGTGGAGCTTCTTTCAAGCTTAAAACCACCTTGGCTTCATGATGTCCCATAGTACGGAGGAATTCTTCAATCTTCTCAATGGGAAATTTCCCCTTTGACCTGTTGGCAGGCTTCATCACCAGTTGGGGAAGATACAGTGGATTCTCCTTCGACATTGCAACAGTTATATTGGATGTGGATCCTTCAGTCTCTCCAAAATTCCATGGAACTTTCTGTAGGCTGATAACATGATATTGCGGCTTGAATGGAAAGATGATTGGCTTTGGCGCAACCACTTTTAAAGGATTTTCAACACCTTTAAGTTGAATTGTATGTAATGGGGTAGCTAAATCTGCCTCGGAAGATATAACTGCTACGACTTCCTCCCACTTTGTAGGAAATGTGTCCCCACTCTCAAGTAATAAAGTGTCATTGTCTGCAAGCTGCAGGACACCGCTATCAATTAAGTTCTGAATAAGATGGCGGAGTGCCTATCATTCTTCGATGATGTGATGCATGAGAGTGAGAGTGATATTGATATACTACATTAAACTTAAACCGTGTTGAACGTGGGCTGATTGGAGGTAGCAAAGCTGTGATTCTTCCCTCACTGATCAGCATATGCAATATCTCTTCCATAGGTTGGCCTAAATATGTGAATTCCCTTTTATTGGCTAAATCCCAACGGGCTTTGGCATTTACTCTTTTTGCAATTTTATCCTCCAGTGTTTCACTTTCTAGAGTATGTGGTGGATTATTTGTAACAAGAGGAAGGAGGCTAGCATGCTCCTGGCTGAATAATTGATGTGTGACTTGGTGTTGATGGACCACCAGTAACGCCCCAAAATTCGGTCTATCTTCACACGGATTCTGTACGTCACGAGTACATCATTCATCCAACATACATCATTATATACTAAAATATAACAACATACACTCTCAAAACCTAGGTTCGAAAAACCTTATAACCTTTTTCATTACAAATAATGATAAATACATTATTCATTTCATCTTACAAGAGTGACTTTTATCCGCCACCAAGGATACATAATAGTTCCTTAAACTAGTCTATAGTTCAATTTCATCTTTCTATATTACAAGACTTCACTTGATCTTCTCTCTCATTCACATTACGAATGACACTTCATCTGGATCTGATCATCTTGATCTTTACGGGATCCTTAAGTTCTTCTAACCTCGTTAAGCTAAAAATGTTTTTTATTTAAAGCAAGTGTGAGCATTCAATTGCCCATCAAGTCATATGATTGAACACATAACTTCAAGAGTTTGAACATTCTTTTAAAACTTCGATAACAGAAACAAAGGTTATGAAGCGGTTTGAATAATAGGAATAGTCTCGATTCCTATCATCTTAAAACATCAGTCACTTTCACTTTGAAATACTTTCATTCCTCTACCTTTTTCATACATATCCCGTTTGACTAGAATCATTAGCACAAACTTAACAATAATAGTTCATGTATAAACATAACATACTTATATTGAACAACTCAATCACAGAATGTTCATATCATAAAAAGACCAAAGTGTTCACATTGTGGCTCAAGGCCTCATATGTTCTACCACCTTGTACAAATATTGCACATTCAAGATACATAGGCGTAACTTCTCAAGTGCAACATCCGAGAAGTTTAAAAACTAACATTCATTTAGAATATGATTGAAGTTAGGAAACTTGCCTTATGCATAGCTACTACGTCGTCATTTGAATCTGCTCATTCAATTCCTATATAACACATAAGGAGAAAACATAAACGCCAATTAGTCATATATTGAACTTACACATTGGTTTACTTAACTTTACTTCTTAGGGTTCGCGTTCTTGCAATATAAGTTTACGCGACTAACTTCCTATACCAGATTACGGCTTTATGACATACGGAGATGACTTACTCATACGTTCATCATCTTGGATGATTTATATTCTTATCTTCTTCTTATAACTTCTCTAGGACTCATCACACATCGCGTCTCTGCTGGTAGTCCATATGGTGCTCTGAGTGGTTTCCCACAAACAAGTTCCCGTCTCATCTACACTGCCATCACAATGAGTTAGATCGGTTGCCAGTTTCGTATATACATTCGCTCTCTGAAGGAATTGTTTCGCCCATCTCCCATATTTCAACCATCAAAGGTTACGATTATACCATAACCTAAACTTATCTTCACTTATCCAAACCATTAAACTTAATGTTAGTTAAATAAATTTCTTATTCCTTATGGCTTTCTGGCAACTAAATGCCATACCTCAAGATTAATTCCTTATTGACTCACATTCGGCTTTCATTAATCTTATTCTTTTGTTTATTCTGACTTTCTTGATAATATATATCATATTAATACTTTTGTTATTCATTACCTTCTTGATCTTTTAATCTCTTTCGATCATTTCACTCAACATGTACTAAAGGTTTAAATTACTTGATTAAGTGTTACATTCAATGAACTACCGTTCATTAGCTTTAGTTACACTTCCCCGAGGTTTTTGAGAAGTTAAAAGCTCATTAACGGGCTTTTTCCTGCATTGACATGCAAGGTGCCACTCTCTTCTTTATCTCCCACGCCGTGGCGTGATTTGGCAGCACCCGGCTCCCGATTACAGCACTCTGATACCACATTACAAGGCATGAAATAAATACCGCCAAGCCCTAACCCTAGAAATATAATTTTGAGGCGCTTACTTCCCGATCTCATAACTCCTTCGTTATAACTAAGAACGTGGTCGTTCCAAGCTATTCTCTTCCTTATCTTACGTGCTTCAATACCCTCGCATACAAAATTTCGTTCTAAATCCGTTAATGTGCCATTCGATTGGCTTGATCGTTACCCTTCGTTCATGTTTACGTTTTTAACGCTCTTCGTTAGTTAAATAAGTAATTCGGTCATCCAAACTCGAAACTCGTTCATTCTTGAGTCCATGACGACGCTTTTCTATTTTCTCTTAATTTCTTATGAAACCCTACTCATTCGGGTTCATTTACTAACTTTCTAATTCTCGTTAAATCTTATACAAAATTTTCACCATAACCCGTTATAGCTAAGTTTAATCCGCTTTTTAATGAATGTTTCTACTGTTCCTAACCAAGCAATAAGCATCTAACTTATACGTGATGGTTTTAAACTTGTCCATTAACAACAATTATCCTACGATGGTTTTAAATTTGTCCATCAACAACGTTCTTCGTGTTCTTCGATTGTTCTCTATTTTAATCGATATTTTGGATTACGATTTCACTTTTTATTGGAATTTGATGTTATAGAACATTATTCCTTACTTATTTCACCTACTTATTCATATAATCCACTCGGATCGTCTTAATTCATTATGAATCTTATACTTCCTTGAGAAATTTATAAAATAAACTTCTAATTCTTATTTCTTCATTTTCTTATGATTTCAACCATATGAAATTATCCCTAACATCATCTACTTCTTATCTTCATTGAGTTATGTTTTTAAACATATAGGACTTAAAGAGAAATTAAATTCGAATAGGTTTTAGGTTACCTCTCTTCTTTATTTTTTCTTCCGCTAAACAAAGCCGGCGATTCGTAAGCTTTTCTATTTCACGATCACCTTCGATCCGATCATTCATACTCATTCTCTTCTTTCTCCATCTGCTCCAAACTCTCTCATGTTATAGGATTTTCGAAAATCCTATTTAAATGAAAGTTAGCTTCCTATTTATAGAAAATCCAAAGCTAAGGCAAAATAATCATTTAGCCCCCCAAACCTCCTTACTATTCATTACTTAAGCACTAAGTTTACTTGGCCTCCACATTTACTTAGCCATTAAGTTTACTTAGCCCTTAAGTTTACTTAAGGTTTAAGTTTACTTAGCTTTTAAGTTTACTTAGCCTTTAAGTTTACTTATCCCTTAAGCATAAGCATTTTACTTAGCTATTAAGTTTACTTAGTCATTACTTAACCTATCCTTTACTTAGCCATTAAGACTAATTGTATTCTACGCATCTCATTCTCGTATTCTCTTCGTATATAGTTCGTACGATATTCATATTATACGTCATAATAATCTTCATACTATACTCATATAATAACTAGTATTAGACTCATATTTTTTACGCATAATAACCCTAATTATTATACTGAAATCATTAAATTCTCGAAACTCACTTTTCCCAACCTTTAGGTTTTTTAAGTCCATGAGCAAAAACTTCATTTTGCCATAAGCGAAATATTATTGAACATTCCATCACGTCTTAAATTCTATCATTATCGTTTCTAAAATTCAAAATCAATCTCCTAACGAAATGTATGAATAGTGTCTATCTCGTCTTTTTCCCCAGAAAAATTTTTGTTCCTAGAAAATTTTTATTTTCGTCTTGAAAATTCTTACTTGTTCAATCTAGCTCGTAGGCAGAATCCTCCCGACTTATAATCCTCCTAGGTTCTAGAATGATAAATAAACACATAAGACATAATATTATTAATAAAATTTATTTTATTAATAACTAATTCTTTAAACTTAAATTCTAGACAACCCGAATTTAAGATTAGTTGATAAGTGATATTTATACTCACTTATTGTATATTAATCCATGCGAATTGTGCCCACCTCGAGTACATTTCATTTTGTTTTAGTTGTATTTCACGTTATTTTGCATTGCATATACTTAAAACTCCTTTTGGTGAATAAGTGCAGGAATCGACTTCATTCTGGTGGAATTCGAGGTATCGGTGAGCGGATGCGTGAAGGCTAGTTGAAAGGCGAGGATGTGCATGGCATGGGGGGTACAATGAGGCATGGAAATCAAACAAGCATGAGGATTAAAGCAAGTAGCAGCAGCAACAAGCAGGAAACCAGACTCAGGAATTGCAGGACACAAAGCCACAGCAAGAAGATAAAGGCGGAAGCTCACAGCACCACTTGAAATCTGAGCTTTACATGGGAACCTTCTCGGAAGTCAAGAGCCCGTGAGGCAAGGGAGCGCTTGCGATCATGAGAGACTCATTTCGCGCCCATGAGAACATGGCCTATGCCACCGCCATGAGAGGACGCGTCTAGTTTGGTCTCGAACTTCATCAGAGTCTCGCTACCATGAGCCGAAACATTTTAGGGACGCATTGTGCAAGTAAATCTTGATGTTGTAATTTGTTTTATTTTATTTCTAAACTTAATGATGTGTAATGCAAGATAAAAAAGCGATTCGGCGTGTGTGAGAGAAAGAGACTAGACTTTTATTACGTAACTTTCATAGTAGAAACTAGGGTTTACACCTTGGTAGAGATTCCAACGTAGAAGAAAGCCATAACATCTATTTTTCTCTACTTCTTCTTGGAGATCTCTCATCATCGTGGATATTGATTATTGTTTATGGAATTCTTTGTGGATTCAATAGTTAATCATTGGTTTCTATTCAACGATTGGGTTTGATCATTCTAACTTTCTTCCATTCGTTTGTTTATTGATCATGTTTAGCCTTGATCCCATAATGGCTTTTGGTTCAGTCATGAACTAAACTCCATTATGGGATTCTAACGGATTTTAATATGTAATTTGGTTGCACATCTAAGTGTTAGAGTTGTTTTGCATATCATTGGGTTATCTATCATGGTTGGTTTGTATGTATGAATGACTGATAATCTTCATGTTAGTATTTGTATGGAATTGGAAATGAACATATGAATATGGATGAAATCATGATAGCATGCGAATATGGAGATTGCATATTTTGTGAAACAGATAGGAATATACTGTTTTGCCGTATGAGCTAGAATAAGGGTTGTGCTTAAAATCAATAGGTTACAATTGCGCATAGGAATATGGTAATTGTGATGGTATTGGTGATTACATAAATTCTAACATCTGTAGATGATATGTGAGTTGGTTATAGTGCATTGGAAAATGGTTATAACTCGCTTTTATGCCCTTGGCTATTATCCTGTGATATGTGAACACTTCTTGCATGACATATGGCGATTGAATGAAATATTGAATGAAGTTAGGATCCCATTGTTTCCACATTATATTTAGTCCATTTATACTCTTATTTTTAGTTGGTAATCATAATTATTTTAAATCAACAATTAAGTCCATAGTCTTAGCATATAAATATAGTGAGTTAATTAATGCATAGTAGTCTAAAGTTAACACTTTCTCTGTGGGATCGATACTTTACTTACTCTGTATTACTTGTTGACCCGTGTATACTTGCATGAGTTAGAGCTCTTTTATAAGAACTATAAAAGAGGCAACAAGTTTTTTAAGCGCCAATTCTTGAAAGGTGTTAATTTAGATAATTATCATTAGTTTAAAGCTGTATTGTATGACTTAGACAATTCTATCATTTCTCATTTCTATATTTGTTTTGTTTTGAGTACAGGTGCTTGTAGAATTTTATGCACACGCGATCCTCCAACTCAGAGTTAACACCAGCACAAGCTAATATAAACCGAAAAGGTTGGAAAGCGAGTGTGCGGGTAAATCTGCAAGAGCAGTTAGAAAGCATTACAGTCAATATGGCAGAAGAACAAAGGATTGATCCAAGAGAAGAGCATCGGGCTCTAAGGGAATATTCCATGTCGAACATAAATGAATTACAGTCTAGCATAGTCAAACCGGCGATAGCAGCAAACACCTTCGAAATAAAAACGGGCACTATTCAGATGGTGCGAGAATTGATCAAGATTCGGGTGTCACTACAGATGATCCGAATGAGCACCTATTAAGCTTCATCGAGATTTGTGACACATTCAGATATAATGGTGTGACGGAAGATGCCATCGACTACGGATATTCCCATTTTCATTGAGGATAAAGCAAGGAGTTGGTTACATTCTTTGCTTACCGGATCGATTACTACATGGGAGGATTTAGCACATAAATTTTTAGCCAAGTTTTTCCCGATGGCTAAGGCGCAAAGATGAGGACACCATATCTTAGTTTGAGCAACAACGGGTGAATCTTTATATGAAGCATGGGAAAGGTATAAGGAGATACTTAGGAAGTGTCCACATCATGGTTTACCGGTACCGTTGGTAATTAATTCGTTTCTGATGGTTTGGGATGGCGGACGGGGCCAGATTGTAGATCTGTTGCGGGAGGGCATTATGGGCAAAAAGCTATGATGAGGCCTATACGCTTATCGAGACAATGGCATGAAATGACTATCGAATCCTACAACTCGGATGTCTCAACCCAAAGTTGCGGTATGTTGGAGGTGGATGCGATTACACAACTATCGGCAAGACAAATGGCGGCCATGGCTAAGAAAATAGAGACGTTGACAGAGAGTAAAGTGAAGACGGTTGCTTTTGTTTATGAGATTTGTGTGGGGTCACACTCCACATACCAATGTGCTATCACCGAAGCGATTCGAGATGTAAACTCCTGACGAAAAGGACCAAGGCCAATTCAAGAACACATATCACCCCAACAACCGTAATCATCCAAATTTTAGTGGTCTAACAACCAAGGACAACAACAAAATCGGTTCTAATAGAATCAATAGTTTCAACAACAATCAACACACCCACCAGGTTATCTGAAACCACCATTTCCACCGGATTTACTCAACAAAGAATAACACCACACTCCACGGTGCATCACATCCGGAGAAGAAATCGAAGTGGAGGAGATGATGTTGAAATACATGGAAAACACCGAGGTCATGATCAAAAGCCAAGCGGTGGCTATCAAGAATTTAGAGACGAAATGGGGCAAATGGCGACCATGCTTACTAATAGGCCCCAAGGTGCTTTGCCAAGCAACACAGAGGCAAATCCTAGAAGAGACTCGGGAAGGAGCGGTGTCAAGCAATAACATTGTGATCTGGAAAAAGACTTGATAGTATTTCCAAGTCATGCAGCGCCACAAGATGATAACACTAAGGAGGCCATGCGGCCACTCGATCTGAAGAAAGAAACCGAGGTGGATAGAAATCTAGAAAATTATGAGGTTCAACAAAAGCGAAGCGAATAAAGCGAGTTCGAAGAGAGAAGGTCGAGAGTCCACTACAATCACTTTGCACCCTCAAATACCATATCCGCAAAGGTTAGCAAAGCGGAAAGATGACAAACAATTCAAAGAAGTTTTTAGAGGTCTTCAAAAACCTACAAATTAATATACCGTTTGCCGAAGCATTGGAACAAATGCCAAGCTACGCAAAGTTCATGAAAGGTATACTGTCAAGGAAGAGGAGATTAGATGAGTTTGAAATGGTAGCGTTGATGTAAAGAATACAGTCGCGATGGCTTCAACATAAGTTACCTCCAAAGCTGAAAGATCCGGGTAGCTTCACAATTCCGTGAACTATTGGGAAGATGGAGTTTAACAAGTGTTTATGTGATTTGGGAGCAAGTATAAATTTGATGCCACTGTCTGTATTCAACCAGTTGGGATTACCGACTCCAAGACCAACGAACATATCATTACAGTTAGCCGACCGGTCTGTCACATATCCGCGGGGAATTGTTGAAAATGTATTGGTTAAAGTGGATAAGTTCATCTCTCCGGCTGATTTTATCAACCTAGATTTTGAAGAGGACAAGAATATTCTGATCATACTGGGAAAAATTAGTATAAACCAATTAGAATTAGTATAAACCAAGTCCCACAGTGACTAAATTGAGAACTTTACCCTTTTTTTAAACCTATAAATAGAAGGTCTTTTTCCTTTGTTTCATTCACCAACAATAAGGCCTCCAATTTTGAGAAAGGCTTTGTTGTGGGAGGACTTTTTATAAAGAGCTCTTTTGTTAAATCTTGGTCGAGTACGTATTTAGTTTGTGGAATTCGTAATTTTGGGGCACGTGAAGTGTAGATAACTGTAAGCTGTTAAACTATTATTGGTAAACAACGATATAGGCAAGTTTTTCAGTTCCTATTTGCTATGTGAATTTGATGATGAACTGTTTGAAATCTTTATTGCAAATAGCATGGTGTGTTATATTAATGTTGAAAGTATGAAATGTTAAAGTCAATTTATGACTACGTTGATTGAGTAATAAATGTTGATTGGGTAAGGAACTCAATCTTTATACTTGTTATATGAACTACAACATGTATGTTATGTTAGTCCAATTTTTATGAGATGTATATCGAGCATGTTATTATATGCTATGTGATGCATGAAAATCATTAGATTTTCTTTGAAATTGTCGAGCTCAACTATGCAAATAACCACTTTTGCGAGTTAAAGAGTTAAGGTAAAGTTATGTACTTACTTGAAAGATATGAATCAGATGTGATACTTGAATATTTATATACTTTGGCTGAGTTATTAATATTTGAACCATGTTTAAGGTTAGAATAATGTATTAATGTTGAATTGTAATATCGTTTTGCGATGTAAACTCTTGTAGTATTAAAATGATTCTAAGACAGTTAGATGTAAAGGTTAAAATTTTGGGGAGCGAGAATAGTTTGTAATAGAAAATTTTAATTATTCCGCAAATTTCGGTTGGTTGTATTATCGTTTAATGATGTAAAATTAGAGGTTGAATGTATTGTTAACGGCCAAAAGTCGATAGTTGAATTGTATAAATTTTTGGGTCGTTACATACGGGCCTCTAATGGGTCCGTCGTTCCTTGAACTCCGCAAGGTACCAACACTTTTAAACTCTTTAAAGGTAGTCGTTTTGGCTACCCTAGGTCCCATGGTGCTCTACCCTGGTTTGGTTAAATCACATTGTTAATAAATTAACGAACTCTTGCATAGGGTTATTCTCCCCTTTTGATTATCATTATGTGATTCCGCTTCCTGATTACGTTGTCTTCATCTTGGCGGTAGAATTCTGATTAAATAAATAAAGTTTTATTATTATCTATTTACTTACTTAGTTATCATTACAAAATAATAACTCATACCACAACAAAGCACATTAAATAAAAACTTCATATATTAATATGCTTCTTCATAGTTGAAACTATTTACAATTTGTTTCCATAGCCAAAATCTATTACATTACTATCCCGCGATTGACTTCTACAAAAATTGGGATTTACAAAAAGTTTGTCCTTTAATTATACAAAAAAGGGTTTTACGTCACTACACATATACAAAAAGATTTACCGATCTACTAACACTGACTCGTAGTATTCTCATGCTTCTGATTCTCTAGAATAGAAACAATATCCCGACTAATAGTATATCGAGTCTGCCCCAACTCAATGGAATAACAAGCAATTTTCAGCTTGAAATTCTCATGAGCACTGTTATGGATGTAGGACATCCGTGCTATCTTCTAGTCCTTCATGACCAATTCCTTACGAAGCTCTACGACCTCGTTCATATAATCCCTAGCCTTATCTGTCATGAGCACCTTCTCATCATGCTCTGACTCAAAGTCTGATTCTGCAGACTCCTTTGCTTCATAAAGAGCACTAATCTCTTCATTCTGGTTCTGCACAATAGTGCGCAGTTGCACGTTACGGTCAAGAACCGCTATATACAATTCCCTCATTGTATCTGAAGGTGTTGGCTCTAGTGCAGGTACCACTGTATTAACCGATGTTACCTTCATATCTTTCGCCACATCGATCATCATATCAAGGTATGATGCCAATCCCATAACTCCCTCGAAATAGTCCTCCTCAGAAAAATACTCCTCTGGCTCCGATTCTTCTAGAATCACTAATGGTACTTCCGCTACAGGCATAGGTACAGACTCTACTCTGTTCACAGACTCTTCGCTCACCACGTGTATATCTCTATACATCAAGCTATCGATCGACATCTACAATAACACATAACATGTTGATTAGTACATAATACACAATAATATAAGCACAAATCACATTTAATTCATTTAGGGTTAATTTCCAACTTTTAAATCTTTCGGTACTGAGTTTCCTCAATACCTTATTAACTTGTTCGACTCGAGTTTACTTCCTTCGGAATTTTCCTTCCTTAACAAGGTTATTAGCCTAAGGTTCTTCCCCCCTTAAGTTTTATAACCTAATGCTTTGATACCAACCTGTGACGCCCCCAAATCCGGGTACTTTCAACCCACAGATATGGTGCTACACTAGATTTCATCACTATACGTTCATTCTATTGAAACAACATCAAAATGAACATAATTACTACTTTCTTATTACAATAATAATAAATCCTTTCCCAGGTTCTGTAACCGATACAATCTTTGTTATCATAATATGATTCTTACAAACATACTAATCTATTATAGGATAATCCACTTATCTGTCTTAGCTTTGCCTTTATCCCTACTGGGATCATTAGTTCTTTCGACTTTAGTTGTAATTATATAATTCAAGTAAGAAGTGAGTATAAATAGCTCTGCAAGTCTAACAAAGGATAATATAAATACCACGTCGAGAATTATATGATTATCTTCCATAACTGAACAAATAGCTATGAAGTACTATAAAACATTGACTAGCACTTCTCATTTCATAACAACAATTCCAAAGTATATATAATAGCTTAGGAATTCTGAACCGGTCGAAAGACCATGAACATACTCTTTTCGTTTTCATACATGAAAAGGACATCCCGACACTAAGGCCGTACATCCGATATTTCTTATGAGCACTTCTAGGTGATCAGTCTATAGTACTCTATGTTGATCAACATTCATCCGTTAAACATATTTACGTTTAAGTTTTGGCAACCTCACGTGCCCATCGAATAATCGATGAAAATACATTTGTTTAGTCATATACAAACTTACCTTTGAATCCGTACCAAATACTTGGCATAAGATATCGTTAATAGTTCTATATTGAAATACTTGTAAACAAATCAATCTAACTCTTAAGAATAGTCTAGCCGAGTTAAAACTGGCATCGACCCTTTCGTAACACATTTCATGCATCTTAGAACATGAATCATAGAAACTCGGCTAACACGGAGGTTAGACAAAAGTTAAGAAAACTTGCCTTCAATCGTCTTCAAATATAATATTCAACAATTCTTGCTCGTTACAGTATCTACATGATATATTCACATAGCATACTGAGATTAGTTACTAAACAATCTAACTTCATTGTTTTAACCAACTTCTTTCTCTTCTATGTCTTAAGTGAATTTATTTCATTAATAAGTGTCAACTCGACTTACTATGATTCCTTACGGCTTGTTAACATTTTTATGTTATTAACCGAGACTCGATCATCTTTGGTTAAGTACACTTATTGAATACCGTGCACGATTTACTTACTTACACTTTGCGTTCTTTGTTTACTTACTATTAACCAATGCTCAAGTTCCTAAAGTCATCACTAAATAAGTGATTTAAGATTGATCTTACTATGTATATTAAGTACATAAATGCTTAACTACTGATTTACAATTACTTTGGTTCAAAAACAACTCGGTCAACATTGTTTTAGTACCCCGGGGTTTGTTCTTTGAATATGCCCGCCTAAATCAGACCAAGCTCTAAGCACCCCCACCTACGTGGTTTTAGCCTAAACAATGCATACGTGAGTCCCCATTATTAGTCCCTTAAGCTCTCTTTTCTTGCCAAGTTTTACGTGTTCATTTTTCATACGTGAGTGTTCCTAATTCATTTTCTTCGTTATAAGTCGAAAATCGACCAAACTCGAGTCCATGACTCTTAAATACATTGTCCTACATTACGCCATCAAAAACCAAGGTTTTGAACTAAACAACAAGTTTTGACTACTAATCCGAAAAGTATATGATTTCAACATTTAATGTCTAATTTCATAAAATTCCCATAACCAAGTACTCATGTTTTATACTCCAAATCAAATGGAATCAATCCATTGATTCATTGTTTATATCCTAACCAAATAGTATTCACCTACTCTATAAATGATGATTTTGAATTTGTCCATCAACAACCAAGTCGACGTGCAATGGTTTCTTCGGTTTAAACTTACATAAACACTTATGATTTCTACTTAAACATGACTTATCAATGTTTTAATCATTAATAGCCATCCTTATTCCTCTGGAAGAGACACACTTCCCCAATTCTTACTTTTCTACGAAAAATGAATAGAAAAGAATCGAAGACTAAGGTTTATGGATTATTACCTTTACGTTATTCGCGTTCTTGCTAGAAACTCGTATGATTTGCTTCAAGGTCACTTAATTACTTGATTCTAGCTCTTTTCTCTCTCTCAAATATGTTGGTTAAAGTTTATAAAGTAACAAATGACCAAGCTAAGCTTTCTTATATAGGCAATTCAAATGGAGGGCAATTTGGTCAAAGGTCCCACCTCCTTACTATTCCTTTTCTTCCTCACCAAGTAAATTTACTTTACTTGGCCTCCAAGAGGTTTACTTTACTTGGCCACCCAGTGGCCGGCCCACATGGTCTTGTGGGTCCCCCCATGGGTTGTTCCATGGGTTTTACCCATCTGGTAACCCATCGGTTCGATCCGCTATTTGGTTTCTTGGTTTGGGCCTTAGAATTAAATCATATTGGGCATATCTTGGGCTTGATTTCACATTGCATTGGGCTTGACATAATCCAAGTCCAGTTGGATTCTACAAAGTTCATAAACTCAAAGTCCATTAAGAGCTAATCGTATTCTATGCGTATAACTCACGTATTCTCTTCGTATAGTATACGTACAATATCCGTATTATACGTCGTAATAATATTTATACTGTACCTGTGACACCCCCAAATCCTGGTACTTCATTTCCTCAAGATTTGGTGTTTACTTAATCAAAACATTCATTTATAACTACCCAATTATAATAAAATTGAATAATAAAAACACCTTACATCTGAGTTAAACTTAAATAAAAATCTCCCAGGTTATCTAACCTTTAACAACAATCATTCAAATGCGGAAATTTAAATAAACTTCATTACAATCTTTAAACCAAAGTCTGAAAGTAAACTATCAAAACTATTACAAGTCTTCAGTATTTATTCATCTTTCCTTTTCCCTTACTGGTGCTAGGTACGTCACTCGTTTCAACTTTAGCTGTAAGAAATTTTACAGGCAAGAGTGAGCAAACAAGGCCCACTTGAAATAACAATAAATAAATCTTTTAACTTTTACATCAATTGCCAATATTAGGCTCAATAGAACTGAACAATATATTCTATTAACTTTCTAAAAATTATAACATTCACTGAGGGTCTAATGACCACGAATCATGTCCACAGTTATAAGTAATCTCTCAACTTTAACTTTAATAGTCATAAGACTATAAGGACTCCACATACTTAGGGGGATCAACCCTTCGTAAAATGTATTGTGCACAACCATTTCAACGCTAAGCGTAAACCTCTATTAAAAGAGTTGTTCATCTCAGTATTTAGAATATAAGTCCGCACCAAAGTAAGTTTGGTTTGGATACATTACAGGGTAATTTAGGATTCAACGGAAATCGACTAAGGATTAGTTGATTATAAAAGAAATAATTGTATGCTATGGAATAATCATAACTGAATTGATATTTGTAAATTAACATTATGCTTTAGGAATAATCTAATAGCATAAGCATTGAATAATCATAACATTCAAGGTTATTGAGAATTTTGGGTATTAAACATGCATATTGAATAGAAATTTGAACGATAGAGTTGTTCAATACTAGAATATTAAATTAGAACAACTCGTATGCTAAATAAAAAGTTACATATTAAAGAACTTGCTCAATAATATAAGATTTGAAATACATGTATTCACATGATCAATATATACAAGAGTTTTATCAATAATAAACAATCTAACTCTATGAAAGTGTAAAGTTAGCATCTTGTACAATTGAAATGGAATTAAAAGCAATAATGTGCTCAACGAAATTTAAACTTGTACAACAAAGTTTTAGAGTTAGAAAACTTGCCTTTAGCACAAGCTAAACCGTACAACTTGAATCAATACCCTATACATATGTCATCATGACATAATTAGTCATTACCAACAATTTATATCTATATAACCAAAATATATACATCATGTAGGTTAAATTACCTATTAACATAATCAAACTACATTAATACTAATTAACTCTTGATAACATGCTTATTCATAGTTTAATACTACTAAAATCATCATTTAACATTCATATTATTAACACATAACATTTATTTTCAAGTTTGGTATACATAAACAAAAGCGTCGAACATTACATTAACTTATACCACGGCATAATGTGATGATGGCGCTGCGACACGGTGATTATACTCTGAAGCCGTCTTTATGTATGGTGATGGTCTTTGCGGCACCGATAACGTCTTCTTCTGGCGTATGCCACTTCTGAAACTTCGATGTCGGTTGTGACTTTGGCAAAATGCAAGAAAAAAGCCAATTTGGCCTACAAGCTCGAATCTAATAGGCTGATTATCATGTAATACACATATAGACTTCATATAAACATATTGTGAAGACTTCTAACATGTTTATACTCATAAAATAACACAAACCTCAAAGTTACAACACCCAATTTCACTATTTTTGGCAAAAACTCCATTGTTGACATTTTTAATGAAATTCAACACTTTGTGATTTTGTTTTTCAATCAAAAGAAATTTCAAAACATCATAGTTATGATTATACACACTCTATCAATTTCTATAATCAATTTATCAATCTAACAACTAATTAAACCTTAATTTCTATTTTAAATTAAGCCGTATTCATATGTATTTTCATGTAAACACTGTAATATGGTTTTCTTCACAAAACACATACATACATGACTTAAATTTTCTATAATCACATACAAATTCATGAAACAACCTTATAATCAATAATCATACAAAACTATATACATAACAACAATTAATCCTTTATAAAAATTTTATAAAGAACTTTTTGGAAGAAGAAGTCTAAACTTTTAAAGAAGAGATTAAGCTCCTACCTTTGATTAGGAAGATGATGGCTATTCTTTTCTCCAATTCCTTTATCAAAACTTTATTAGAATCACTCACACTCTCTGAGAGTTTTCTCAAATTTTCTCTGTGTTCTTCTTCTTCTTCTTCTCTCTTCTCCCAACTCTAGTTTTTACGTTATCATATAACGTATAATAATAATAATATAGATATTAAGTATAGGATTTTAAATCGACATCGATTATAGAATTTTGAAAATCAAAAGCCATAAGGCTTGTTTGCTGCTAGCTTAATAAAATAACCCATTAACCCTTACACCTTGTTTGGTAAACTTAATTAAAACAAATGGATAAATCCTTATACCTTGTTTGCTAACACATCATTAGATTAAAGACTTAATATGCAATAAGACATGTTTGGCAAAAACAAAATTAAACTCTTTTAATTTATTTTTAGTAACTCCTTTATAGCAAGGTTATTTGTCACACTTTTATTTAATTAAATAATCAATTAAAATATTAATCTATTAAATTACTTTAACCCATAAATCATTATCACAAAACTATAATTTTTTATAATTATAATTTTATTAGACCAACTAATATTTTAAATTACCATTTCCCATTTAAAATATTATAATTTATTTAAATCAATATAAGCTCTCTAGCTTACTTATTAAATTAAATTGGTATATAAACTCATAACAACTAATTTTCTTAGCTCCTTAATTATTTATTCAATAAATAATTAACTAAATCACATCAACTCAAATTGTCATTAAATACTTATATAATTCAATAAATATTTAATATTGCAAATAAATATTTAATATTTAATTATTTATTCAACAAATAATTAACTAAATCACATCAACTCAAATTGAACAATTATTTATTCAACAATAAACATAATCCATTAAATACTTATATAAATCAATAAATATTTAATATTACACTTTAAAATTACGGAATGTTACATCATTCCCTCCTTACAAGGATTTTGTCCTCGAAATCACAACTCAAACAAATCATTACGTTACATTCTTCCCTACTTACAATGATTTTGTCCCCGAGAATCGAAGACCTGATTAAACAAATAACTCATGGTATTCTTTCAACATTTTCTCTTCGAGTTCCCACGTAGCTTCTTCAGCGTTGTGGTTCCTCCATATCACCTTCACAGAAGGTATCACTTTATTCCTGAGCACTTGTTCTTTCCTGTCGACTATCTGGATAGGAATCTCTTCATAAGACAAATCTTTCTCGAACTGCAACGGTTCGTACTCGATCACATGTTTGTAGTCGGGTTTATAATGTCGTAACACCGAAATATGAAAAAAATTATGAATGTTTTCCAACTCTGGAGGTAGAGCTACCTCGTAAGCCACTTCTCCCACTCTTCACAGCACTTTAAAGGGTCCAATAAACCTCGGGCTTAGCTTTCCCTTTTTACCGAAATGAATTTTCCCCTTCCAGGGAGAAACTTTTAGGAATACAAAAGTTCCTACGTCGAATGCACGATCTTATGCATGTTGATCGAATACTTTTTACATGCATCTTGGTCACAGCTACTAATCTTGTCTAATGAGTTTGACAACGTCGGCCATTTTATTGCACCGATTACGGTCCTAACGATTGGCATTCACCGACTTCATCCCGCCCGATGGAGTTCTGTACTTTCTCTGCGTCTGATGCCTCGTAAGGTGGCATCTGCGATATACTCATGTGATAAGCTGTTGTTGTAAGCAAATTCCACCAACGGTAATTGTTCTTCCCAGCTTCCTTTAAAGTCCATGACACATGCTCTCAGCATATCTTCCAATGTCTAAATTGTTCATTCGCTTTGGCCATCTGTTTGTGGATGATAAGCCGTACTCATTCGCAACTGTGTCCCCATGCATTTTTGTAGTCTCTTCCAGAAATTCGATGTGAATCGCAGATCTCTATCGGACACAATTGATACTGGCACTCCATGCCTTGAAACAACCCCCTTAATGTACAATCTTGCCAACTGATCAAGATTGAATCTAATCTTTATTGGTAAAAAGTGCGCTGACTTCGTCAGTTTGTCCACTATCACCCAAATTGCATCGCATCCTCTCTGGGTAGTTCGAAGACCCACCACAAAATCCATCGTGATGTGTTCCCACTTCCATTCTGGTATTTCCAATGGTTGGAGTAATCCGCTGGGTCTTTGATATTCGGCTTTTACTCTCTGACATGTCAAGCATTTCGCTACGCATTCAACAACATCCCTTTTCATATGCATTTTCATGTAAACACTGTAATATGATTTTCTTCACAAAACACATTCATACATGACTTAAATTTTCTATAATCACATACAAATTCATGAAATAACCTTATAATCAATAATCATACAAAACTATATACATAACAACAATTAATCCTTTATAAAAATTTTACGAGAGAACTTTTTGGAAGAAGAAGTCTAAACTTTTAAAGAAGAGATTAAGCTCCTACCTTTGATTAGGAAGATGATGGCTATTCTTTCTCTCAATTCCTTTCTCAAAAACACATTTAGAATCACTCACTCTCTAGAGAGTTTTCTCAAATTTTCTCGTGTTCTTCTTCTTCTTCTTCTCTCTTCTCCCACTCTAGTTTACGTATTATCATATATACGATATAATAATAATAATATAGATATTAAGTATAGGATTTTAAGCGACATCGGTTATAGAATTTTGAAAATCAAAAGCCATAAGGCTTGTTTGGCTAGGCTTAATAAAATAACCCATTAACCCTTACACCTTGTTTGGTAAACTTAATTAAAACAAATGGATAAATCCTTATACCTTGTTTGCTAACACATCATTAGATTAAAGACTTAATATGCAATAAGACATGTTTGGCAAAACAAAATTAAACTCTTTTAATTTATTTTAGTAACTCCTTTATAGCAAGGTTATTTGTCACACTTCTATTTAATTAAATAATCAATTAAAATATTAATCTATTAAATTACTTTAACACATAAATCATTATCACAAAACTATAATTTCTTTATAATTATAATTTTATTCGACCAACTAATATTTTAAATTACCATTTCCCATTTAAAATATTATAATTTATTTAAATCAAATTATAAGCTCTCTAGCTTACTTATTAAATTAAATTGGTATATAAACTCATAACAACTAATTTTCTTAGCTCCTTAATTATTTATTCAACAAATAATTAACTAAATCACATCAACTCAAATTGTCATTAAATACTTATATAATTCAATAAATATTTAATATTGCAAATAAATATTTAATATTTAATTATTTATTCAACAAATAATTAACTAAATCACATCAACTCAAATTGAACAATTATTTATTCAACAATAAACATAATCCATTAAATACTTATATAAATTAATAAATATTTAATATTACACTTTAAAATTACGGAAGGTTACGATTATAAAGTATAATAATTAGTATTATACTGTTATATATCACACGTATAATACCCCACAATCATTATCGCATTACATTTCCTTCTAGAAAATCACTTTTCTAACTTTTAGGTTTTAAGTCCATAAAGTGAAACTTACGTTTGCCATAACTGAAATATTATTGGATATTCCATCTCGTCTTCATATTTTATCATTACGCATTTTTCAAAAATTCAAACTAAATTCCCGAGCAAAAATGGATGAATAGTGTTTTTATGAAAATTTTCCGAAAAACTTTTATTTTTGTCTTGGAAATTCAAAACAATTAATTCTAGTACATAGCCAGAATCCTAACCACATCCGCACATTCTAGGCCATAGAACGACCTTCACATAGCTTACTCAATTAAATTCATTTAATCCACATAATCAAATAAAAATTTAATTTATTTAAAAATCCGATTTTCTCGGGCGTTACATTTCCCCTCACCGGGGTTATCTCCGGTTCTGGGTTGATTTAGCAGTCATTGCTCAGGGTTATCTTTGAGATTGGGCTGCTGCAAGTGCTGAATATCCTCAGGGTTGTCTCTAAGGTGTGCCTGACCTCCCGAGGTTATCTCAAGTTTGGGAATGAGTGCCTTGGGGCTACACAAGGGGTTGAAGGCGATTGTTGGGATTAAAATGAGCTTTTAAAGGTTATCTCTGGAATTGAAACTGTATCCCTTGGGGTTGTATTTGAGGTTTGAATTGTATCTCCCGGGGTTATCTCCGGGGTTGGGAATGAGTATCTCAGGATTGTCTCCGAGATGAAACTGACTTCTCCGGTGTTATCTCCGGAACTAGAATTGCATTCCTCGGGGTTGTCTCTGAGGTTGAAGCTGATACTCCCGGGGTTGTCTCCGGGACTAGAACTGAATATCTCGGGGTTGTCTCTGAGATGGAACTGACTAAGTATCCTGGGGTTTTCTTTGGGACTGTGCTGATTTGACTTCCAGGGTTATCTCTAGAAGACAATTTTTGCCCTCCTGCATGGTTAGTAACAAGAATGCAAAATTTTGAGTGTCTACAGATGCCCCTCTTTATCATATTCATATAGTGTAATGACATGGATAAGATAAAGAATACTAGACACTTGAAATGTGACAAGATATTCATGATGCAATGTACTACAACATGATGCACATGTATGATGAATGTGGTTTGTTGGACCGTTTTCAACGGGATGTGATGACTGTTTGCTCCCATAACTTCTAATGGGGATTAGAGTTATCACAGATGACTCTGATGAACTGCTTGGATGTGTGCTCCAAAGTTCTCAGGAACTTCCAGGATGTTGACGTTGGGGTTATCACCAAAGTCCTTAATCCTTGGTTCATAATTTTCACCACATATATTCCTGGGGGATTGTGTCTTGTCTGGTGAAGATGTGTATAACAGATTCCATCATTGGTCCTCCCTGATGAGGATGTTTTTCCCGGTTTATATCGCCAGGTCTTTCCAGTGATCTGTCAGAGGTACTACTAACAGTCTGTGTTGTCAGGGTTGCTTGACCCTCGTTAAAATGTGCATCAATGGATACCACCATCGGACCATCTCCGACGCTTCGTTGGGTTTAATTGCCAACGGCTGTAATCATTAGATGAATTCTGACGCTTCGTTGGGTTTACTTGCCAATGGATGGTGATGTCAAGGCTGCTTGACTTTTGTTGAAGTGAGATCATCAGATGGCTTCCGACGCTTCATTGGATTTACTTGCCAACGGCTGAAGACTGTCAAGGTGGCTTGGCCTTCATTGAAATGTGCTTCAACGACTGTAATCATCGGATGACTTCCGACGCTTCGTTGGATTTAATTGCCAACGGTTGAGATAACGTCAAGGTTGCTTGACCTTCGTTCAAATGTGCTTCAATGGTTGAGATCATCGGATGACTTCCGACGCTTCGTTGGATTTAATTGCCGACGGTTGAGATGACGTCAAGGTTGCTTGACCTTTGTTGAAATGTGCTTCAACGACTGAAGATTTGACAAACGAGATTTTTATAATTTAATTTTAATATTTATTGAATTAAATAAATATTTTTGATGATTTAATTATGAGATTAAATAATTAATTGATGCAATTGTGATAGATTAATTTAATGAGATGTGTTATATTTATTAAATTAATTTGGAGAATATTTATTATTCAAAGCATGTATTTATGTGAGCTTATTGAATTAAATGGAATATTTAATTAAGCATGATTTTATTTTAATTAATGTAATAATTAATTAGAAATATAATAATTGGACATTATTAATAAATGAGAAACTAATTATGTGACTATATGAATTAATGACAAATTATCATATTTTATTTAATGTAAAGTAAATAAGATATTTGATTTATTTATTTAATTGGGTGTGACATTATTAAACTATAGTATATGAGATTAATTAAAATAATTAGAAGGTTTATTCATGTTGCATGCCAAACAAGGCCTTATGAGGAGTTGAGGGCAGTTAAACCACGTATGGATTAACTGACCTCAACTGTGCGCATAAATGACCAGTTGTTTTGTTTTACGTATTTCTCAATTAAGTGTTCAACTTGAGAGTCAGATATTTCAGAGAGAAAAATAATTATATTTGTTAAGGAGATTGTGAGTGTGTGATTGAAGAAGAGTTGAGAAGGAATTCATCTCCTCCTAATCTACGCTTTGGGTAATCTCCTCCTGACCAAATTTTCAATTTACGTTGTTAAGTTTTTATGAAAATGGCTTTCAAAGCTTTTATAAAGTCTCTGTAATTGGGAAAGGGTATGATTATGAGTTTATGTATGTGTTAAATGTTACCATATCATATTTGAATATATATATATATATATATATATATATATATATATATTATATAAATCATATCATCGATATCATAAAACATATACGTATATATTTTTTTCAAAACTTACAGAGTATGGGTTATGGCCATATGGCCTTAAGCGTGATTTTAATATGTCAAACATAAATGTTTTGTAAAATTTCCACTCTTATTTGATTATGCATGTTGATACGAAGAGACCAAATCTTAAATGAAGCGGATTGATTGTTATAACGAATCCAAGTAGTGTTAAATTTTATGTTTTTGTTCAAAACCTTCAAGAACACAAAAAACGATGAACATTTCATATTTTAATTATGTAATTATGTGTTTTAAATGGTTAAAGTCACTCTATAAATGTTGGGTAATGATTATATCACGAATTCTAGTATATGGGTATGTCAAATTACATGTAAATTAACAAATTGGTAGAAATTGGCATGTTACTGCGATTTTTCATGACTGCAATTCTATCATCGTTAATTATGCATGCCTTGCTTCAGATCAACATATAAGACACATGCACTTGACACCACCACTGCCAATGTAAATAGCAAATGTCAGTGCGGTATGCAGTACATGATGCCGAAGATCAATATATAATTGGCGCGTGATGGCATTACTCTCCAAAATGTTCAGAAATGAATTTTTTAAAATGTCAAGTCTAGCAATGTGTTAGTAACTTAATGTAATGAACATAGAAATATGTTAGAAGTATAATAAGATGTTAAAATAGATGCTTAACATGTAAATAACATAATTACACGTGGATTGAATTATTGAATACATAATTAGCTTATTGTTCATAAATTGTAAAGTATGAGACAATGAGTGTAATAATTTGATTAAATGTGGTCATTATCAAAGTTAGACAAAGAGAATGAACTTGTGATGACTAGTATGTTATAATTGATTGGTATTATGAATGTAAATGATATGTAGGATTTAAATCAAAGAACGAGTTTAATTAAAGTGTAATCTACGCACGAGGCAAGTTTCCTAACCCTACTTGTTATCATTATTCAAGTTATTAATCAAGTTCATTAGTTATATTCTGATTTACTATCTTTTCAAAGTATGAATCTGTTATACAATAATTGTTCTATTGTATACCTATTGAGATTGTTATTAATTATAAATATCATTTATTGTTGAACCTTGTTAGACTAGCGAATTCTTATTGATTCAACTAGTCCTTAGTTGATGAAACGTTCTAAATTGAACCCTTATTGAATTATCCAACCAAACTTCCTTTGGTGCGGACTCGAATCATCAAATGAGATGATCAACCACAGTATAGGGATTTCTTATGCGTTAAGCGTTAAGATATTGTGCACGCGATATGGTACTAAGGGCTGATCCCCTAAGTGCGAGTAGAAAGGTCCATAGTCTTATGGTATGTTAAAGGTTTCAAGTATAACCCTTGTTAACCTAGGACATAGTTCAAGTCTTATGACCCTCGAAATCTTTTGATTCTTGTTACTCATTCTTGATTCAAAAGTTGAGCTTTTATTTGAAGTCTTTGATTCACTCGCATGTTATTATACATTGTTATTTCATTATTTTACTTGTGGGCAATAGTGCGCTTTTCGTGCATAATAATAACATTGCGATTAAGAACGAAAGGTCAAGCGAGCCTTCTACTAGCAAAGCGCAAGGGCAAGATTAACAAGTGATGAAGATTTGTTAGTTTATATGATGATGTATTTTGTTTTTAAGACTTAAGTTAATGATGTTGTTTAAGACTTATTTGTTTATGTTTCATACGGATGTTTAAGGTTAGTATGACACAGGATTATATTTATTATTAGGATGTTGTAACCCCATAAGGGAAGATTTATTTCTATCTATTGCATGGTTTGCATTTATTATGGGTAGATAGATAGATGATATTTGTATAGTGAACACCAATTCTTGTGGAGTCGAAGTACCTGGATTTGGGGGTGTCACAAGTTGGTATCAAAGCCGTAGGTTATGAACCTTAGGTGGGGGAACAACCTTAGGTAGTATCCTTATAGAAACAACATAGTGATGGAAAACTCTTATCGAGTTCTAGGAAATGAATTTTTGTAATTCATTGAAGATAATAAAAGACTTTATGTGCTTATGTGTTAAATTATGTGCTCACTAGTATGACTTAGTAACTAAAACTTGAAATTTTATTGGCAGGATGTCGGATGTTGGAGGAACTAGTCGAGTAGGGGAGGAGGAACCCCGAGTACCTATAGTACCTACAGAGGAGGAGCCTAGAGACATTCATGTCGTTAGGGGAGCGATTGGTATAAAGGAGTCATCTCCATTGATAACCATTGTTGGTTAGGAGCATGAACATGAGGCCCGATCTGAGGAGGATCTGAGGAGGAGAATTTGAAGAGGAAGAGGAAGAAGAGGAGTTTCCACGGCACTCCATTGATCTTTGAGATGTCGACACATTATCTGGCCAAATAACGTGGAGTTCTGAGATAAGGTCTTGAGGATCTGGTGGCGGTCGATTATTGATGATTACTCTCGGCGAAGGAGAGGGAGATTTTGACTCTTCATTCACGACTGGGAAATGTAGAATGGGATTTGGTCCACGAGAAGGGTCAAACCGAAGATAAGATCGCAAAGATAGAAAAGTTGATTAAGGAACTGAAGGAAAGCTCTGAAAAGTGATCATAGCGAGAGGAAAATTTGGGTGAGAGAGTCACGTCGTGCTGATCTTGCGGAAGAGGATGGTCGTGCAAAGAAGGCGAAGCTTGGGGAGACATACTCTATACTTAATCATGCAATGGATGAGGCCCAAGATCGAGTTTTGAGGTACCCCATCCAGTTCGAAGGACTTCCATCATACATGCTGGATCGCAGGACGATGTCTCGTATCATGGAAGAGGAGCGTATCAAGGCTATTCAGCGCCTTGACAGACAGTGATAGAATTTGTTTAATTATGTGAAAGACTTAATTAGTTTTTATATGTAAATTCTGATGTGTTTATGAACGAAGGAAGAATATTTTAATATTTTAAATCCTGTAGATTCTTTATCTCAGGATAGATGATGTAAATAGCAGTGATGCTATCGTTTGATGTTAAAACTTTTAGTTTGAATGAATATATATCAAGTTGTTTGAGATAATGTGTTAAATGATTATATTAAATTGTTGAGTTAAGTCTTAACTATTTAGAGAATTTAATAGAGATTTAATAAGCATATATTTTAACAGAATTATGCCGCCAAGAAGAAGACAACAACGTCAACCAACTCAGGAAGAGTCAACGAATAACAACAATAACATGATCTGCTAATCACATGTTCAACAATTAGTTAACTTGCTAGCTGGAGCAATGAATAATCAACCTCAAGCTCCACCAAATACTACATTTAAGGATTTCAAGGCGGTGGGACCACTAGAATTTAAAGGTTCCATGAACCCGATCGAGGCTCAAACGTGGGTTATGGAAATGGAGAAGGTTTTCGACGTCGCTAGGGTTAGAGAAGACCAGAAGACCGCTTTTGCAATGTTTATGCTGAAGTTTGAAGCCTATTGGTGGCAAGCAAACAAAGTGCGAGGAGGTGAAGGTGTAATTACTTGGGAGAGATTTAAAGAGATGTTTTTGAGATGTATTTCCCAACCATTTCGCGAGAACGGATGGAGGTTCAATTTTGGAATTGAAGCGAGGAAATATGAGCGTGCACTGATTATCGGATAGATTCAACGAGTTGGCGAGGTTAGCCAAATATCAAGTACACTGCAGACGAGATAAAAGCGGAAAGATTGAACAAGGACTAAAGCCTTGGGTATCTGATAAAAGTATCAATGTTTGAGATAAACACTTTTGTTGAGTCTTTGGAAAAGGCCATCCTCGCAAAAAGGTGGAAGCGATCACGGTGACCAAGTACAATCAAGATCGGAAGAAGAAGAAGAGTGAAGGTGAAGGAAATAACAAGACTAGTGGAAGTAGCACAGGAGGTGGTAATTTCAATCAGAAGAAAAGGTGGAATGAAAACTCATCATCGGGGAATCAACAAGGAAGTCGGAAGAAAAGAATCGAAGCATGCAGGCACGTGGAAAGCTCATCTAGGAGTTTGTATGAAGGGAAAAAGAGTGTGCTACAATTGTGGTCAGGAAGGCCACATATCACCTAATTGTCCTAACCCAAAGAAGGGTGCTTGTTTCACTTGTGGTTCGAAGGACCATCTGGCAAGAGACTGTCCTAAGAAGGGATCGGGAGGGTCAGGATCAGGAGGAAACTGGGGAAACAACAGTGGAAAATCACCAGACCAACCACAACAAACCGACCGACCGCCAGGACTTTCAACATGATGGTGCAGGATGCAGTTCAGTCTCGTGATGTGGTGTCAGGTATCATTCCGATCAATAAAATTAATGCTTATGTATTATTTGTTCGGGTGCTACTTGTTCCTTTATATCCGATGACTTTGCTAATAGTTTAAATTTGCTTAAAGATGAGTTGGAATATCCCACGAACATAGAAATTAATAATAGAGAGATAATCCCTGTTAAGTACGTTTTTAAGAACTGTAGAGTGGATATTAAGGGTAATATCATGAACGTAGATCTTATCCCTATTCGACTTAGGGAATTTGACGTTATATTGGGAATGGACTGGTTATTCAATTACGGGGCTGTAATTGATTGCCAAAAGAAGCGCATTAACCTTATAACTCCGTCAAAGGTTGTGTTTTATGGTAGCAAGTCACATAGACAAGCGAGTTGTCTGACGATGATGCATGTAAGACCCCAACTTTTTGAATAAAGATTAAATTTTCTCAAAATATATTTTTGAATATTATGGTGTGGATTTGATATAATGTTATAGTTGTGGGTAATATTTACAAATTTTGCAAAATACATGAAGTTGTTATATAATATTCGATTGGTGGGGAATATTACGTTTTAATAGGGAATATTAAATACAGCAATGACAATCATTGGTGGACCCCACAATGGAATTATTGTCGGATTAAAAAAGCGACAAAAATACTTTATGAAAATAACGGCGGAAGTTTTACAGATTAATCTGTTGAAACACTCGGTGTTAAAAGAATACGATGTCTGGCGTGGTTGCATAGTAGCACACGGTATTGATTATTGATGCTTCGTGAGAAGTCACTCAGTTATACTCAATTATTGCTATAGTAATTGCTGCATCATATCTCTCATATTAATGATTCAATTATTGTCACAGTATCATTTACATAATATTTTATATTATTAAATCAATAATTGAGATGACAAAGTTATTCATATTATTATTTGCAATATTAATGATGTCAGAAGTTACATCGAGGAGAGGTTTGGTCACTAATTGCTTGCGCATGATGAGGAGAAATCCTTATCGGAAAGCCCCTCTTTCACAGGAGCGACACGGTTATTAAATATTATGAGTTATAATATTAATGATGAATAAGTTGTGTTGATTAAAAATGAATTTTGATAGTTCCATTGTGTTGGGATTATTAGTGTTAGTGGAAATCGACATCTATTCCGATGATAATTGATGTCTAGGGGTTATATTGATAAATCGGGTAATTTATCAGATAAATGAGCAATTAGTTGCTACTAATTCACATGCTTATATAACTATTTGTTCACATGTGTGTGCTATTGAATCACATTATTTACTATTTGGGGAGTTAGTGCAAAAGTGATAATACTTGCATGACTAAGTTAAAAATGAAGGTATAGATGGAGGTCTATATCTTGTAATTAAGTATTTTCACATGATTATACTATTGATTCACATGATTGAACTATTGATTCACATTATTTACTATTAGGAGAGGTGGTGCAAGTTTGATAATACTTGCAGGACTAAATTAAAAATGAAAGAAAAGTTGGAGGTAGTGTCTTTGTAATTTTTGAGCCCCAAAGCGTGCAATTATCAAAACTATATTTTCCTATAAATAGAAGCTCATTCTTCCTTCATTTGTCACCAATTCACAAAAGCTTTAAAGCGATTATTATAGAGAGAAATTATAGAGAAAAAGAAGAAGAGAAATGCTGCTACCTCCTTTATTCCATTATCCGATTTTTTCCAAGGTAGGGAATATTATTTCTTTCTTATCCATGAAGAAACTTACATTATTCCATTCTTTATTATTCTATTGGAATAACTTTGTATCTGTGAGCTACCCTAAACTTGGTGAAATTCTTACATTATTCCATTCTTTATCATTTTGTTGGAACATCACATGCAATGCGTTTCGTCGGACTGGTTCCATTATTTATCATTATGTTGGAACATCACATGCATGCGTTCTCTGGGGGACACAGTTCCATCTATATTATTACATTGGAATATCACATGCATGCGTTTCTGTGGGACTGATTAAAATCTTTATTATTACATTTGTATATCACATGCATGCATTTTATCTGGGACTGATTAGTTATTTATTATTCTATTGGAATAACTTTTTTTTGTGCTGATCTATCGCATGCTGGTGATTTCTTTTGTTATTCCATTCCTTGTTATACTCGGTTGGTTAAAGTTTTGACTTCTATACTCCATGAAATTAGTGGAATATCCTTGATATTTAAACTTCATCGATATCTTTTCATTGAAATATTCTTACGAGCATTCTTGAATTTTACTCCAAAAAGCGATATCATGTTGACAATTTGGGCGTTATTGATTCCTAGATAAAATAATTCTTGAACTTGTTTTATTGAATTCTTATATCATTGTCATCATCCTCATATTTATATTTTGTTGAAAGTCATCTACATGGCACGTAGTGCGTAGATGGACTTGGTATGATTATGACGAGAGATTATTTGGTGTAATCATGCTTAGTAATGTTACAAATGATGTAAATAAAAGTCCTCATTGGCCGTGGTGCATTGATGGACGATTGTTGGCATGATCATGACCATTAATGAATACACAAATATTCTTGGCCCGTAGTGCATGGATAATTGTGGTCGTGATACTAAAAAGAATATCCTTGGCCATAAATGCGGGGGTGATTCGGTGATGTGGATTATTTATTAAAATTTGAGTCCAGTGATAAAGTGATGAAAAACCTTTTAAATCATAAAAGATAGTAGATTTTATTCTCTACTTGACTCTTTTAATGGATTGCTTGTTCCGCTGCAGTTAAACTTGATGGTTGTTATATTATATCAGTTTAACACTGCTGAAGGCTAACGATAATATATTTTGCATTATCTTAGTCATAATAAGAGATTTATCACTGCAAATTTGAGAATTAAGTGGGAAAATTAGATAGTAATGGTAATTTGAGCAAAAGAGAGAGAGGAAAAATGAAAATGAGTCATTGCCATGCGAACTAGGGTTTTTATTCTGAGAACTCATTCTCGACGGCGTGGCATGAGTAAATCGATAATGCCCTTGTCGGTATTGACTCATTCTCGACGGCGTTGCTGTCGTTTTTGATTTATTTGTCCGTCGCCAATGAAATTTCCCTCCACCGCCAAATTTTTGCACAAAATTATCCCATGGGAAATTGCATTCTCGACGGTACCCATTCTCGACGGCTTCCCGATCGGCGATAATGTCATTCTGAAGCGGGTACTTTACTTGCGTCATGATATGCCGTCGCCAATGACTGATTTTCTTGTAGTGCTAGTTGAGCTCACCCTTTTACTTTCATTGTTCTCTTTAGGAAATGAGAACATAGCAGGGACTAGTCGGGGAACGGAGTGGCGAACCAGATGATAGCATTAGTAGTCCTCACTATTTAGTGAAATATTGGGAAAATAAATGTAATAATATTGAATTTGAGTTTGTATATTGTCTAGACGACAATATTTGTATTAAAACTCACAGCTTATGTTTTGTCGTACTTTGCACGACAGTTGTATAATTAAGTTGTATTTGTATTCTGTACCATGTATTTGGCGACTCAGAATAGGTGATGTATACCTGTTTTTGGGGCGTTACAATGTAGGCCAGGAAGTTATTAAGACAAGGCTATGTAGGATACTTAGCTTACATAGTCGACAGTCAAAAAGAGAATCCGAAGGTAGAAGAAATACCGATTGTGAGGGACTTCGTCGTATATTTCGGACAATTTGCGGGACTTCCACGGATAGAGAGTAGATTTACGTGATCGATTTGGCGCCGAAGCGCTCTAATATCGAAGGCACCATCTAGAATGGCACCGATGAGATGAAAAAATTAATGGTACAACTACAAGAAATTCTTTGGACAAGAAGTACATTCAATAGGCGTATCGCCATGGGGGCGCCGGGTGTTATTTAATGAAAAAAGAAGGGCGGATTGATGCGGCTCTGCATTAACTATAGAAGGCTGAATAAGGTCACGATTAAGAACATATATCCATTCTGGGATCGATGACCTATTTGATCAATTGAAGGGAGCGAGATACTTTTCCAAGATAGACTTGAGAAGCGGTAATCATCAAGCTGAAGGTGAGGCCATAGGATGTCTCCAAGAAGGCGGCGTTCGAGCAGCGATATGGTCACTACAAATTTTTAGTAATGTCGTTTGGTCTTACGAATGCTCCTGCAGCATTTATGGGACTAATGAATGGTGTATTCAAGCCGTTTTTGGACAAGTTCGTAGTGGTATTTATAGATGACATTTTGGTTTATTAGAAAACCAAGGAAGAACATGAAGAGCATTTGAGATTAACATTGGAAGTATTGAGAAGGAAAAGTTGTATGCGAGTTTTCAAAATCACGAATTTTGGATTGAGCGAGTTCAATTTCTTGGGCGCGTGATCGCTAAAAGCGAATTTGATTAGATCCATCCAAAGTCGAGCCGTGATTAAGCGGGATCAATAGGGGATGCGATCGAAAGTATGAAGTTTTCTTGGATTGGCGGGGATATTATATAAAGGTTCATACTGAAGACTTTTCCAAGATCGCAACTCCATTAACAATTTAACTAGAAAAGGCATGTGAAATTTGTTTGGGCGGAGGAGAAGTGTGAGGAAAGCTTTCAAGAATTGAAGAAGAGGTTGAGTACAACACATGTTGTCTCTTCCGACGATCTGAGAAATTTTTGTTGTTTATAATGTCGTCGCATAAATGACTTGGTTGTGTCTTGATGTAAAACAACAAAGTCATTGCATATCATCCATCCACGACAATTGAAGGATTACAAGAAGGAATATCAGGCCCATGACTTGGAGTTAGGCTGCGATTGTTTTTGCTTTAAAAATTTGGGCGCTATCTCTGCGGGGAGAAGTGTGAAATATATCTGGACCACAAAAGTGCGAAATATATTTTTACGGAAGGATTTGAATCTGGCGTCGAAGAAGATGGTTGGAATTAATTAAGGATTACATTGTGAGATTTTATACCATTAAGGTAAAGCAAATGTGGTTCCGGCGCCTTAAGTAGAAAGGGTTCGTGAGAAATTGATGATGTTGTTTGCTTTCGGGAGGAGCTAATTGCGAAATGGAGCCCCTGGGTTGGAAGTGAAGTATCCTATGGAGATTGATGAGAAGCTATTTGGATGCAATCTGGTACAACTCTCTAGATAAAGTTAAAGAGGCTCAACTTCAAGGCGATGAATGCAAAAAGGTGACAAAGAAGATATCTGAAGGCCGAACTAAGATTCAAAATTTGGATAAGGAAGGAATAGTGAGATTCGAGTAGAATTTGGGTACCACCGATCATAGAGATTAAGGAAGACATTTTGGCGAGGCTCATAGTTCACGATATTCGATTCACCTGGTAGTACCAAGATGTATCAAGATCTTCGACAACATTTACGGTGGCCGAATTTGAAACGTGATGTTGCGAGAATGTGTAGCCAAGTGTCGACACATCGAGAAAGTGAAAGCGAGAACATCGAGTCAAAGTGGATTGCTACTGATCGTTGGAGATCCCAGAATGGAATTGGGAACATATTACAATGGACTTTGTGGTTGGCCTTTCGACGACTCAGAAAGGCTACGACGTAGTATGGGTTATTGTTGACCGACTGACGAAATCCGCACACTTCTTTACGATCAAATCGATTCAACTTAGATCGATTAGCAAGGTTATCGTAAAGAGATTGTTTGAGGCCTTGGAGTCTTTGGTGTCAATTGTTTCCGATAGGGATCTGCGCTTCACAATTTCTGGAAACGTCTTCAGGAATGCATGGGTACGCAATTGCGAATGAGTACATCATACCACCCTCAAACAGACGGACAGAGCGAAAGAACGATTCAGACATTAGAAGATATGCTAGGAAATTGGGATGATCACCTATCGTTAGTAGAGTTCGGCTACAACAACAGTTACCACGCTAGTATAGGCATGCCGCCTTATGAAGCGTTATACGGAAGAAAGTGCAGAACTCCACTTTATTGGGATGAAGTTGGCGAAAGACAATTTCTAGGGCCATAATTGGTACAGCAGACAACAGAAATAGTCAAAGTGATCCGAGCAAGATTGGTAGCAGCTCAAGATAGGCAGAAGAAATATGCCGATCCACATCGTAAAAATGTTGAGTTTGAATCGGGTAGTTATGTATTCTTGAAGGTCTCTCCCTGGAAGGGAAAGATCAGGTTCGAAAAGAAAGGAAAATTAAGCCCAAGATTCATTGGACCATTTGAAGTACTGAGAAGAATCAGAGAAGTTGCGTACGAGGTAGCCCTACCTCCAACACTCGAGAATGTCCATAACGTCTTCCATGTTTCCGTTTTACGACCCTACAAACCCGATTACAAGCATGTAATTGAATACGAGCCCCTACATTTTTGAAAAAGACTTATATTACGAAGAAATTCCTGTCCAAATTATCGACAGAAAAGAACAAGTTCTCAGAAATAAAGTAATACCTTCTGTTAAGGTAATTTGGAGGAACCACAACGCTGAAGAAGCTACGTGGGAACTCGAAGAGAATATGATGAAGAATTACCCTCATTTATTTACTTAATTTATGCGTAAGCGATTCTGGAGACAAAATCTTTGTAAGGAGGGAGAATGTAACGTGTCAAAATTATTGAGTTGTGATTATGAGGACCGAATCCTTTTAAGGGGGGAAAGATGTGACAAACGAGATTTTTGTAATTTAATTTTAATATTTATTGAATTAAATAAATATTTTCGTTGATTTAATTATGAGATTAAATAATAAATTGATGCAATTGTGATAGATTAATTTAATGAGATGTGTTATATTTATTAAATTAATGTGGAGAATATTTATTATTCAAAGTATGTATTTATGTGAGCTTATTGAATTAAATGGAATATTTAATTAAGAATGATGTTATTTTAATTAATGTAATAATTAATTAGAAATTTAATAATTGAACATTATTAATAAATGAGAAACTAATTATGTGACTATATGAATTAATGACAAATTATCATATTTTATTTAATGTAAAGTAAATAAGATATTTGATTTATTTATTTAATTGGGTGTGACATTATTAAACTATAGTATAGGAGATTAATTAAAATAATTAGAAGGTTTATTTATGTTGCATGACAAACAAGGCCTTATGAGGAGTTGAGGGCAGTTAAACCACGTATGGATTAACTGTACTCAACTATGCGCATAAATGATAAGTTATTTTGTTTTACGTATTTCTCAATTAAGTGTTCAACCTGAGAGTCAGAGATTTCAGAGAGAAAAAAAATTATATTTGTTAAGGAGATTGTGAGTGTGTGATTGAAGAAGAGTTGAGAAGGAATTCATCTCCTCCTAATCTACGCTTTGGGTAATCTCCTCCTGACCAAATTTTCAATTTACGTTGTTGAGATTTTATGAAAATGGCTTTCAAAGTTTTTGTAAAGTCTCTGTAATTGGGAAAGGGTATGATTATGAGTTTATGTATGTGTTAAATGTTACCATATCGTATTCGAATATATATATATATATATATATATATATATATATATATATATTATGTAAACCATATCATCAGTATCATAAAACATGTCGTATATGTTGCTCAAAACTTACAGGGTATGGGTTATGGCCATATGGCCTTATAAGTGATTTTAATATTTCATACATAAATGTTTTTGTAAAATTTCCACTCTTATTTGATTATGCATGTTGATACGAAGAGACTAAACCTTAAATGAACGGATTCAGTGTTATAACGAATCCGTAGTGTTAAATTTTATGTTTTTGTTCAAAACCTTCAAGAACACAAAGAACAGTGAAAATTTCATATTTTAATTCTGTAATTATGTGTTTTAAATGGTTAAAGTCACTCTATAAATTTTGGGTAATGATTATATATGAATTCTAATATATGGGTATGTCAAATTACATGTAAGAATTAACAAATTGGTAGAAATTGGCATGTTCTACGATTTTTATATAGCAAATTTACATAAGCTGGTTTCTTGTGCGCTTGATTCCGATCAACGCTTAAGACCCGCGTCGCAACAATAGTGCTCACTCTTGCCTAATAATAACATTGCAATTAAGAACGAAAGGTCCGACGAGCCTTCTACTAGCAAAGGCAAGGGCAAGATTAACAAGTAATGAAGACATGTTGTTTTATATGATGATGTATTTCTGTTTAAGACTTAAGTTAATGATGTTGTTTAAGACTTATTTGTTTATGTTTCCACTTACATATGTTTAAGGTTAGTATGACACAGGATTATATTTATTATTCGGATGTTGTAACCCCATAAAGGAAGATTTATTTCTATCTATTGCATGGTTTGCATTTATTATGGTTAGATAGATAGATGATATTTGTCTGATGAACACCAAATCCGTGGAATCAAAGTACACGGATTTGGGGTGTCACTGAAGACACACATGAAGTTCTGTTGGGGAGAGTTATTTTGGAGTTCGACCACGACCGGCGACATCGGACCTTTGTGAGGTATTCAGGAGTGTAGTTTGCAATAGCTATGATCATTGGTATTGCAAACCACATGTTCAGGCGAATAATAACAATAAGTGACATGTAGACCCGACAATTTGGTATTGAAAACCGAGATTTCGGTACATTAAAGCTCGATCGTGTAGCGTCTTTTTCTGATTTGGTATTTGAACTTGTGAGACCTCATTTACAACTCGAGTGGACCAATGGGAGGGAGGATGGGACCCACATAAGGTAGCCATAGGTATACCTATGGAAGTCGCATGTACACCTGCGACCAACTGTGGGTGTACTTGTAGGCTGATTGCCTTTCACAAGTCACTTTTACGTTGAACCACACAGAGAATCCGATAGTTCTTCTTGGATCTGCTTTGAGTTAAGTAGCTTTCGGTTGAAACCGAATCACTTGCGTACAAGTGTTTCACACTATCCACAGTAGCGTATGCATGTCTTCTTTTCCGGTTTTGTCCGGATTGGAAAATGATTTCATATATGAAATCGTCTAAACATTTAGTAGTGAATATGCATGCCTATATGACCTGATAAAAAAAATTCAACATAGTAAATGTTAGTATTTAACCATGCTGAACATAATGATGTGGAAAAATTTGACTTTTGATGTAAGATCCCCAACTTTTATGAATAAAGATTAATTTTTCTCGAAATATATTTTTTGAATATTATGGTGTGGATTTGATATAATGTTATAGTTGTGGGTAATATTTACAAATTTTGCAAAGTAAGCAAGTGGTTATATAATATTCGATTGGTCGGGGAATATTCGTTTTAACAGGGAATATTCGTACGTCGGCACAATCATTGGTGGACCCCACAACAAAAGTATTATCATTTTACCATTAAACTATTGAACTACCCGGTGGTAAAAGTATAGTAATACGCGTGGTTGCATAGTAGCACACAGTATTGATTATTGATGCTTACGTGAGATGTCACTCATTTATACTCAATTATTACTACGATGAATTCTTTGCATAATATCTTTCATATTATTGATTCAATTATTGTCACAGTATCATCTGCATAATATTTTATATTATTAAATCAATAATTGAGACGACAAAGTTATTAATATTATTATTTACAATATTGACAATGTCTAGAAAGTTCTGTCAAGTAGAGGTTTGGTCACCTAATTGCGTGCCAATAGGGAGAAATCCTTATCGGAAAGCCCCCTCTTTCCTGAGAATGATCTGGTTGTTAAATATTGTGAGTTATAATATTAATGATGAATAAGTTCGTATTGATTAAAGATGAAATTGATATTTCCATTATGTTGGGATTATTACTGTTAGTGGAAATCGACATCTATTTCGATAATAATGGATGTCTGGAGGTTATATTGACCAATCGGGTAATTAATCGGATAAATGAGCAATTAATTGCTATTAATTCAAATGTTTATAACTATTTGTTCACATGTGTGTACTATTGATTCACATGCATGTACTATTAGGGGACGTGGTGCAAGATTGATAATACTTGCATGACTAAATTAAATATGGAGGTATAGATGAAGGTACTATACTGTAATTATTTTTTTTCACATGATTGTACTATTGATTCACAAGATGTACTATTAAGGGAGGTGGTGCAAGTTTGATAATACTTGCAGGACTAAATTAAAAATGAAGGAAAAGATGAATGTATTATACTGTAATATTTTGAGCCCCAAAACGTGCAATTATCGAAACTATATTTTTCTATAAGTAGAAGCTCATTCTTCTTTCATTCTCACCAATTCACTAAGACTCACAAGAGCAATTATAGAAAGAGAAGCTTTAGAGAGAGAAAGCTTTAGAGAGAAAGTAGAAGAGAAGTACTTTACCTCACTATTCAAGTATCCGGTCTTCTTACGAGGTAAGGGATATTATTTTGTTCGATATTCATAGGAATAATAGTTTCTTCCATACTCTACGTAGTATGTGAGTAATATTATTTAAATCTCGTATTCTGATTATACCCTCATTTTGTTAAAGTATTTCTTCTATACTCTATGAAATTAGTAGAATATCCTTGAAATTTAAGCTTCATCTAGTATCGTTTCACAAGGATATTTTCTTCACACTCTTGTTATTTAAGCTTTTCATCTTAGATCTTGTCCATGAGTAGTATTCATTTTCTGGTACTTATTCACAAAGTACTTATTCACGGTACTATTCACAAAGTACTATTCACAAAGTACTATTCACGAGTACTATTCACAAAGTATTATTCACGGGGTACTATTACTGAAGTACTATTCACTCAGGTACTATTCACCCATGAAATTATTCATGACAAAAATTGATTTCTTTGTTGTCCAAATCATTTTTGATACAATATTATTCTTGAATTTTACATACAAAAGCGATATCATGTTGACAATTTGGACATTATTGAATTCTGGATAAATTAAGTTATAAATCTTTAAAAATTTATCCTTTACTTTCTTTTAATTGAATTCTTATATCATTGTCATCATCCTCATGCTTATATTATGATAAAAGTCATCTGTGGCTTACGTGCATAGATATACTATTGATTGGTATGATTATGACTAGGGATTATTCGGTATAATCATGACCATAATGTTATAAATGATGTGGTAAAAATCCTCATTGGCCTGTAGTGCATTGATGGATAGTTGTTGGTATGATTATGACCAGGGATTATTCGGTATAATCATGACCATTGATGATTACATGAATATCCTTGGCCCGTAGTGCAGGGATGATTCGGTGATGTGGTTTATTTATTAAGTTGAGTCTCAGCGATAAAATTGATGATAAACTTTTTAAATCATAGAAGATAGTAGATATCATGATCTACTTGACTCTTCTAATGGATTGCTTGTTCCGCTGCAGTTAAACTTGATGATTATTATATTTTATCAGTTTAACACTATTGAAGGCTAACGATAATTTATTCTGCATTATCTTAGTCATAATATTTCTTACTGGGCTAGTTGAGCTCACCCTTTGTTTTCATTGTCTCTTCAGGAAATGAGAATATAGTTGGGACTAGTCTGAGAACGGAGTGATGGTCCAGCTGTTTGCATTAGTAGTCCTCACTATTCAGTGAAATAGTGTGATAATAATTGTAATGAGGACTTTATTTGAGTTTGGATACTCTCTACGAGACATTATCTGTGTTGAAACTCTCAGCTACATTTTGTCATACTGTATAAAAGAAGTTTGTATTTAAATTTTGTACCATGTATTTGGCGACTCAAAATGGGTGATGTATACCTATTTTGGGGGCGTCACATTTAAAACAGTCAAATTGGCACCTTTTTTCTGCTATTTCTTATCCTATTTGAGGACAAATGAGCAAATGTTGTAAAGCAAAGTAATCTTGGTAATTAGTCTACCATCATGGATTGTGACTTTTGACATTTGTATGCATATAGGATGTTTATGACTATGGGTAGGTGTGCTACTGAATGGCCACCTAGTCATGCCTATACACATATGGATAGTCCTCATTACAAAGGAGACTATGGCAAAATTTTACACAAGTCTAAGAATTGGGTAGTCATGCATTTTTAACTCTACTGTAGGCGTCTGTTAAAGTAATGCATGCATGCATGTAGTCATTAAACGCATTTGAAAAGCTCTAGGTTAGAATTTACCACACCCTTTCTGAGGTGATTTGGAGACTTGTGTCCAGATATTATGGATCCGAATCAGCCGATTAGTTCCCGCAGGACCACTTCAGGTGTACGGAGGAGGGCTTCTGAAGTGCCTTGACCCCGTTCAGTCAGACAACCTCGTCAGTTGGTAGACGCGGTGATTCATCTTATTCGGGTTGATGTACCAGATATTGAGGACGAAGAGGAGGATGTACCGGTTACGGCTCCAGCTCCTGCTGCTCATGCTCCCCGCATGGATCTTCTAGGCATTAATGTGACGATTCCAGATCTTCTAGGTGATTTGAGTCGCCACCCCTCAGTTTATTGGCAGGTAAACGAGGTAAAAAGTTGGGTTTGATATTCCTTTTTCCTATTGATGAGGAGTAAGGATTCCGATGTTGTTCTGCATTGTAATGTAGGTTCCTGGGTTTATGCAGCCTTGAGGGAACTGGTTCAGCATACACTCTCTATATCAGGCTCTACATCCAGATTATCGAGAGATTGTGCATGGTTGGGGCTTTGGGGCATTATTTTCCATTCTTTTCCGCCGTTGTCCCAGGGGTTACCTCAGGGCTTTGTATGAGTACTGGTTTCACCAGACCCAGTCTCTCAATTTGTTAGACTGTGAGGTGATGATGACGACGATGGATTGGCGGTTTATCACCGGTATGAAGTTTAGAGGGGAGCCAGTGCCTTGTACGGCGAACATTACCTCGACTGCCATCAGATACTTGCTAGGAGTTCCGGTTGAGGCGCTCAAGGGCAAGACTGTTCGTGCAGGTCCTTTGAGCGTAAATGCTATGAGTGGGCTGTTGAGTGAGCCCATGCCCGCTGATGTGAGAGTCAGGGATTGTATTCTTCGGCGATTGTTCCTGGTTATTATTAGGGGTTGTTTCATAGTGGACAACTCTTCCACAGTGTTATTCGCTTTGATCAGCACCACTCGAGAGGTGGACCGTATTGGAGAGTATGATTGGGGATCCTACACCTTTGCTTATTTTCTAAGGGGAATGCGCATGCGTTCGCAAGGCTAGACAGAGGCTTGGCTAGGATTTTACCCGTTTCTGTTGGTGAGTATTTCTCTTTTGATTTCCCATTTACAGGTTAAGAGTGTGTACTGACATTAGATGTTTGCCTTTGTGTTGGCAGTTTTGGGCCTATGAGAGGCTTCCATGTTTGCGTCCTATTAGTGTGTTAGGTTTAGATACCTATCCATGAGGACGACGATAGCATCACTCTATTTTGGCGAGAGGTTCACATGGTGAGGTTTCACCCATTGTAAACTTCTGATTGGAGTTGTTGACAAGCGATGCCATCACTTGGGTTCCCTACTCTGGGGGACATTTGACCATCAACTTTGAGGATGGATACCCGACTGGCATCGATTATGTGATATCCACTCGTCGGATTCCTCTCTTCACAAATAGAGGATGAGAACTCTATTTAGGAGAGCGTGCTATTAGGAGCACAACATGATAGATTCGTGTACCGATCTTGCCTCCTGCCAGGCGTTATTGACCTGGGTCGCAGTCGTCTATCAGTGATATCCTGTTGACGGGCGTTGACATCTTTACTTTGTCAGAGGGTCCGTTTACTCAGGAGGCATTATACCGCTGGTGGTCCCCTCGTACCATCGGAGTCCAGACCCGCGCCACTCAGTTCATGGGGGATATGGTTCCTGGATCCGTGATGATGACGGATTGGATGGCATGTGTCCGAGATCCGACTCATTTGACATAGATTGACAGTTTTACCCAACAATTGGACCGGGCATATTTTTTTATTTGGCATTTGGGTAGAGATCCTTCAGAGTCGGATACTTTAAATCCTTCCAGCTCGGGGGCTGGCCCTTTAGATGACCCATATGGCTTTGCTGGTGCAAATCCTCCCTTGTATAGACTTGACATCCCTCTTGGCGGAGATCTAGTGACTCAGGAGGAGTTACATCAGATGGACATGATAGATGATGTAGACATCAACACCATTGACTTCTTCTGATGTATTTTCTCGCTATATCTTTTGATAGGCCTTTGTTAAATACTTGGTGGCTGTGCCCCATTCTCGTTATATATTTTGATCGGCCTCTGTTAGTTGTAGGGCGTCTGTGACCCATTTCCCTATATATTTTTTAGTTGTACAGAGATGATGTATTTAGATGATGATGTACTTAGGAATGTGTAACGACCGAGAAATTTAGATCCATTGTAAAATAATTTTATTTAATTAAATAATGAATAAAATTATATTATTTGTTTTTATTATGTGTTAGTAAGATGAATGTGGATTATATAACCTAAAAGCGTCGGAAAAGTAAGTAGTATTTTAACTACGTTGAAGGAATTAAAGTGTTTGAATTTTCAAGGCGAAAATAAAAGCTTTCTAGAATTTTTTGAAAAACACTATTCATCAATTTTTGGCTCGGGAATTATTATTGAACTTCCGAGAAATACATAACGATAGAATATCGAGGTGAGATGGATTATGTAATAATAATTCAAGTATAGAAAACATAAATTTTTGCATGCGGACTTAATTCGAGAAAGTTAGGAAAATAAAGCGTAAGAAGCTAATGTGATGAACGTGTAATGCGTAAGTATTATCAGGGTAATGAATCTGAGTATGATCTGAAGTATTATCTGAGTATGTATGTATGAATGATGGTATGTAAGTATATGTTAAATAAGTATCTGAGTGAGAATCTGAGAAATTATCGTATAGTATCGTTCTAAGGCTTTAAGCCATTGTAATGAACTTGTTGGATTATCACGGGAAGCATGAGTCGAATGAGAATTAATAGGCAAGCCCAAGATTATGTAATGTGCAAGCCCAAGTAGTTGTTAATGTAAAGTCCAACATGGTTTAAAACAGGCCCAAAAGAATAAGTTAGGCTAATTGAATTAAAGCCCAATTTAAGAACCAATGGGTAACATGATCCATGGGGCAACCCATAGGTGATCTTGGTGCTCAAGTATTGGATACGTGTTGTGATGGCCAAGAAAGGAGTGTGGTGGCCAAGTTAACTTAATAGCTACGGAAATGAATAGTAAGGAGGTGGGATGGCCTAATAACCAAACTACCCTAACTTAGGAAATCCTATAAATAACAAGCTTAGGATTTCATTTATTGTTTGTTAGTTTTCATCCAACCACTTTCAAACAAGTTAAGTGCTTAATTGTTGGAGAGAATAAGCAAGTTTAAGTTAGACTTTCAAGAAGAAGAAAAGCTAGTTCATTAAAGGTAATGATCCTATACCTTATATCTTCCATCTCTACCATTGTAGGGTGATAAGAGAAGTGTAGATTAATGAACATATATGTTAAGGAATGATAGAAATGGATAATCTAAGGACTTAAGTCTTAATAAAGCCGTGAATAAGCACTTTGTTCATCAATAAGCTATGAACTAATGAAGAACTTGTCATTTGTGTACATGAAAGAGGTTAGTATGTTAATAAAAAGTAAGTGTGACGCCCCCAAATCCGGGTACTTTTTACCTCAGATCTGGTACATCATTTCTATAACTATTGCGGAAGATATAAACATAAATTGTTTATACATTTAACTTTTACACATCATTCCCAAGGTCTACAACCTTAACTAAATACATACCTTCAATATCTAAAAAGGTTTACAATGCTATTTTCGTCAAAAAATTTAATAGATCTAACTGCACCATAATTTAATCTTGCACTTTGTCTTTGCTTCTGTCTCTACTCGAGCTTTCATCTTAATCTAAATTTTTTTATCATGATATAACAAGGGTGAGCAACAAATTTGCCCATGAAGTTTTAAATACAATGAACATATATCATGATTGAAAAGAATGAGTAAGTTTTCAACAATATAATAATTGTGAAATAACATGAATCAAGTTTCAATAATTGAATGACTGAATCAATAATGTTTGAAGGTCAACAATAACCATATATAAACAATTTAACTGAATCTTATGGTAATGAATGTGATCAGCCTTTCATACCTGATGAACATATGCAACATGCACTAAGTGCGAATCAATAATCAGTATAGACGTGAATAATCAACAACAATTATTCACTAACATGCTTTGAATATACAACTCAAGTTTGAGTTAGGAAACTTGCATTCTTTGCGATTACCGCTAAGGAATCTAATATAATCTCTTATGAAAGACCTATCAATTATAAGATTGATCTTTCAGTTAGCATAACATACATGTTAGCTGATAATACTATTTCTTTATCCATAAATTATCTAACACTTAATCACAAAAATCAAATATTAGATAACAGCTTAACACATCAGTATTATTATCATCTTATGATAATTCTTTAATCACTATATCACATCCATTATGATTTAACACGCTTTTCATTTCATAAGTTATTCTTTAACATCTAATAAGTCAAATACTAATCTAGCAACTTTGAATTCTAAATCTAGCAACCAAATTGCCAATCCAATGAATTCCAAATCCGACATTTAGATGGCCAATTCAACAACCCAATGCAATCTAGCTAAGCTGGATTCCAAATCTAGCAACTAAATTGCAATCTAGCAAGCTGGATTCACCCGATCCATCAATCCAAAAAATTTGGATTCTAAATCCTTCAATTCGATGAAAGCTTCTTTTCAATCCGGACAAAATTTGGATTCATCGAATTTTCAATCTAGCAAAATTTGGATTCCATATCTCTATGTGAAAATACCAAATCCACTTATTATTTTTCTATTTTTGGGCATGCTTATAAACATGTATTTCATACACAAAAAAGTATTTTTTCGTAATTTTTCAATTTCTTTTAATATTTTTCAAAAATCATTTTTAGTGCGTGGCTTAAGAAATAAGCCCCATCATGATCAACTCCAAAAATTCACATCTCTTATCACAATCTTATACGTGTTAACGTGAGCCTCCAGTTTAAATTTTGTGGCCATCGGAGTTATAGAACTCTGGTTATAGTGATTTTAGTCTGAAAATCACAAAACTTGAAATGACCATAACTTGGTCATTTTTAAGTTGGAATGAGCTCATCTTTGGACATGAGGTACTTAATACCATATATTTTCATGTCCCAAAAGGCTGGAATTTTTCTCACAAATTAAGTGGCCGAAACATCCCTTGCAAAATCTTGGCAGTTTACTTTTTGTCATTTTGCAGTTTTTCGTGCTTTGTTAAAAATATTCCATACAGAAATTTACAACTCCTTTTTCATTGATTCCACTTGGAGATGTTAGAAAACTTATCATAGTATCCTCCCAAATATTTCCAAAAATTTTGAGGGTCGAAAAAATGACGAAAATGCCCACGACGACGCCCCAAAAATAGTTTATTTCCTTTACCAAAAACGGGACTTTGTTTTAGCAAAATCAGTCACTATGACTTGTAAACTCATCCTTTTTGAGTGCTACCACTTGGGTTTATTGCATAACTTATATATCTAGGATCCCTCTTTGACGGATCACAAAAAGGAATTATAGATCTAAAACGGTGGATTTTTAAAATACATAGAAATTTGGGTTTCTAAACTACAAAAATTTATTTTTCTCTTCCTTTTGATTCCAACCAAATAAACACCCAATATGGGTAGATCTAAACATAAAACACTCATCAACATGGATACGCATGATTTTTGAGTTTATAAACATAAATCCAAGCTTTGATTTACAAAAATCCAACTAAAATATATATATTAGTTTAGGAATTTACCTTTTTCCCAAAATCTTTCTTCTCCTTCTTCTTCTTCTTCTTCCATGGAGGATCTATTCTCTCTCCTCCTTTCTCCCTCAAGGGCTGCCACACCCTCTTCTCTTTCTCTTCCATGGCTTCGGCCACTTCTTCTTCTTCTCTCTCTCTTTCCCATTCCTCTCTTTCTTCTCTTTTTTTCTTTTCCTCTTTCTCTTTCTTCTCTTTTTCTTTTTATCTTCTCTTTATTCTTATCTTCCAAATCCTTATATTATTTTAATTGTTAATTTACTTAACAATTGACTAGATAGCCCTTCCTTAAGTGGGTCAAAAAAAATTGGGCAACTTATTAATTAAATTCAATTGTGCTTGAACTTTTATTATTTTGCTTACTAACAAAATAAATTTGGATTTTCACCCAAAATTTGATTGGGCCATTATAATTCTTATCATATACATATTATATTGGACTAGATTAAATAATTTAATCACCCTTAAATCATTTAGTCACAAATCTATTACTTAAATAAATAATTGGGCTACAAATTTAATACCATCTCCTTAGTCCATTAAATCTTAATTCATTTTACCCTAAATAAATTATTGGGCTATGACATTATTATAGTCCAATACTTTAATTATATTTTACCTAATCATTTAATTAGGGTTTTATTTCCACACTTGAAAATAAATTCCTTACTTATGCCTTTTTAATTTCATAACCCAATTAGACTTGGTTATAAAATTAATTATTTGAGATATATATAAAATAAATCTCTTAATGTTAGTATATATATTTATATACTAGTATTCTACCATATTATAACCTCTTAGGTTATTTAATTACCACACCTAATATATATATTAGGTTACATAACTTATTTCTTAATTCACTTTTATACACAAAATAAATGTATTCACATTATATAATGTATATTTATTTAATCATATACATAATTCACATAATCATAACATATTTCACTTCTAACTCTAATTTTGACATTTTTCTATAAAAGTCAATTTGTTGACTTTGACCAAAAAGTCAACCTTACACATTTTGTGTTAATTGTCCTTTCGACTAAACTTGGCGTTAGGACATGGCCGAAAGCGATCAAGTGCTTTAAAAATTCTATCTCTAACTCTAATTTTGAGTTTTAAATTACCCCATTCTTATTCCTAATCGTATTAACTAACGACTTTATACTTATTCAAATTCTTATTTGCCAGTCAAGGCCAACGGTCAAACTATGTTAATTACTAACATAGTTTTATCTTGATCCTTATATCATTAACTTAATTCATCATTCCTCTTGCTAAAATATATATAGCACCTTACTAAGTATATATATTTCTATACATAAACTCATCTTCGTTTAACATCATAACATCTCTTAATGTGAAATCTTATCTCCTTAATAAAATTTCCATATGTACTTATATAACATTTCTTAGACTATTAGATTCACATCAATTTACAATATCGTAATACCTTATTCTTGATATTCCATTAAGTACATATTAATTCATTTCTAGGGTTTTGAAATTTTGTAACCCATATTTCTTATTCTTATTCAATTAAGAACCATATAGGTTCTTCTTAAAAATTTTAAATAAATCCTCAAATTCTCTTCTAGGTTTTATTCTTTAACCTTTATTCTAATCATTTGAGATTTTATAAATTTTTGAGTTGTCACAGTAAGAATGTTGGTCAAAGGACTTAAACTATCATAAGTCATGAGAATTGAACCTATATGTAGTTTATACTTGGATAAGTTATAAACTCATGGAGAATAAGCAATAACTTATCATGTAAATAAGTTAAATGAAATGAGTAGCTTGAGATGTCTTTATGATGGATTGAATCCACTTGAAACAATGAACAAATCATAAATAACGAAGTTATGCCAGAATTCACGTGATTGGACGATAATCGTCGAATTCGTAAATTTCTCGGACTAGAAGTCGAATTTTGTTATTAAGCTTGGAAACATTTGTTTTCAATGGGAACAAGTCTTATTTGGCATTATAGAGTTGCAGACTCAAAAATGACCGAATTCTGACTTAGAACGAAGAAACGAGCGTTGAACTTTCATGAACATTTAACATTTTCGTTAAAAATGGACTAATAGGTGAATTTTTAGTTAACGAAGTCAAAAATGTAAAATTCTTGTATGAACACGTAGAGTATGTGATTTGAGAACTAATGGCTTATGAACGAGCTAATTCAGACTTATAACGAAGAAGTTATGAGCCCGGGAATCTCACAAAAGAAAAGTCTGTGAAAATTTTTTTGGTGCACAAAGTATGCCATGGCGCCCATTAAGAGCATATAGGCAATGACTTCTGTTGGCAGCGATCTTAGAAAGAAGGCATGACTTACTTGAGTTTGCGTAGTAGTACAGCTCGATGTCTTGAAGATGGCAACTGCTGCGGTAGCGGGCTGGCGAAAACCATCTGTAGTTTTATCTTGTACTTGACTTAACTTAAGTAAAGGAAGGCAGGCGCTTATGACTTTCGATATAGGAATTCTTTCGATGAAGGAGATTATGATAACAAGAAAGTTAATTGATTGATTAATGAACTACAACTTAAATGTAACATTGTATAAGACATTATTAAACCTTAAGTATGATAACTAAAGGTTGAAGATAATCAATTAAACATGAACGTAATGACAATGTAAGTTATAACGAAAATCCAAAACCAATAATAAACAATCCAAGTCGTGATTAGATTTAGAAGAAGGATAAGAATCTTTAGGAACCATGTATGTTATTCATGACCTAATGTGTTACGTTATGTGATCATCTACTGTAGAGAACTTAAAGACCTAAAGTGCACGTGTAATAATAGTAGCAGGCACTGAAGGCAAAGGTTCTAACCCTTGTTTCAATTTAATCTGGACAAGCTTTGTGATTCATGTATTCTTACGCATGAATTGGTGTATGATGAAGTCAAAGCTAATTCTTTCGGCTAGACTTATGATATGTTGGATTTTTTATAATATATTAAAGTATTGTCAATGTTTTACCAAACTATGTTGGTATGGTTTTCAAATGAAGACTGGGTATGCTAAAATGTTTTATCGTCAAACGACATGCACGTGAGGTTGCCACAACTTAAACGTACATACGTTTAAAGAATGTAGTGTTGATCAACATAGAGTACTATAAATTTGATCACCTAGGCGTGCTTTCGTAAGATATCTTAGGACTTCTTGGACTTAGTCTTGAGTTTTCCTTTTCAAAGAAAGTATGATATGCTCATGGTCTTGGATCGGAATTGATGTTTTACTGAATATTGTCATTGTAAAACATTTTGAAGAAAAAGAAGTGCTATTTTGAATTATTGATAGTACTTCATAACTATTGTTCGATTATTGAATATATCGATTCCTATGTTTCAAGCATGCCATTTAGTTGAAATTATTGTACTTGGTGAGCTTGTTATGCTCACTCTTGCTTGAACTATATGAATGCGACTAAGGCCAAGATAGATCGAATGATCCAGATAAAGATAAGGAAAATGCTAAGGCAGACCGTTGATCTGTCTATGTAATAGTATAGGTTAATGTTGTAATGTATTTGATATTATGACAAAGAAATTATGTATTGGTTATAAAGATCCTAGGAAGGGAATATTGTTTTGGAATATATATAAGACATATTCGTTCTTTTAAGGCATTTCAATTGAATGTATGTGTGAACTGTAGCACCGTGTAGAACAATATGGCAGGTTGAAAGATACCTAGTTTTGGGGTCGTCACAGGTTGGTATGAAAGCATTAAGTTATAAAACTTTAGGGGGGATTTGAACCTTAAGTCATAACCTTAAGAGAAGTCGAAGAAATAAAAGATGAAAATTAACCTTATAAAAATGCATTATATATATGTTATGCATTTTATTATTCTACTATGTGTACTAATCAAACTATTTGTTTTGTTGTAGATGTCAAGAGGAGATGAAGTGTATAGGGATATACATGTAGTTAGTGAAGGGCCAGAGTAAACCAAGTAGAGATCATCTACAGAATCCAATAGCAATGAGAACACGAAGTGGTGATAGTTGAGTCTTGAGACTCGAGAGAGCTTAGACACGATGGCCATGTTCGATGGCATATGTCAAAGAAGAGGTGGAGTTGGTATCCTTTAACCCTATAGCTTTGAGGCGAGAGATGACTCAAGGAGTCAATGTGAGCATTGTTCATGGTAGTATTGGATAAAAACATCCAATATTATAAAGAGGTGAAGGAGCTGAAAGAGGAACTCCACGCTGTCTTGGAGGATAAGACAGATGTGGAGTCGATGTGGCAGCATGAGCATGATGAGAGAGTTTTAGCCAATGACAAGGTCCACGAGCTGAAACAAGAGGTCTTTGAGCTAAGGTAGGAGCTAAAGACCAAGAAGCAGAAGTTAGGGAGGATGTCCTATATTCATAGGAGTTCTCATAAGGATTTCCAATGACGGTAGTTGGGTATCCTGTAAATTTGGCGGACTTCGGCATACTATCGGTAGTGATGTTATCGTAGATCTTGCCACCACAATTTTAATAATGCCTTCTGACGGATGTAATCTAGTAATAGCTAGAGTAGTTTTAGATATGTAAATTTTGTGTATCTAGTAGTGATGTAAAACCCTCTTTTGTATATCAAAGGGTAATCTTTTGTAAATCCCAATTTTTGGAAAGCAATTGCGGGATAGTAATGTAATCAATTTAGGCTATGTAATGTAACCGACGTAGTATTATACTACAATGAATGAATCAATATAAGCTTTTTTCGAAACATATTGAGTAATGAATGTTGAAGTTATTGTTTAATCTTGAATAATAACTAACTAACAGGAAGCAAATAATAACGAAATGTGTTGTTTATTATAAAAGCAAAATGCCACCACGAAGGAGACAACGTAATCAGGATGTTAATGAAAATCAACCGGAGGGAGGTCTGATTAACCCGATGCATAAATTTTTTAATTTATTAACAACAACGTTCAATAGAAATAGGGCTAATATCCCCGTAAATCCTTGAGTAGTACGAGCTACTACGTTTAAGGATTTCAAGAGTGTGGGTCTGCTGGAGTTCAAAGGAACTACGGACCCTATAGAAGCGCAGACTTTGGTGAAAGAAATTGAGAAGGCATTTGTCATTACAAATGTCGATGAGGGTCAGAAGGTTGCCTTTGCAACCTATATGATGAAGGGAAATGCCAACTTTTGGTGGGAAGCCAACAAAGCTAGGGCCGTATAGAGAACTTAGCGTGTGCGAGGTTCAGGAGATATTCTTCGAGAACTACTTTCCCACAAGTATCACGAGGAAAGGATGGAATGCAGTTTCTAGACTTGAAACAAGGGGAAATGACGGTTCCCCAATATGCCGCCAAGTTTAATGAACTGGCAAGGTTTGCTCCACACCAAGTGGACACCAAGGTTAAGAAAGCTCAACGGTTCGAGCATGGCTTGAAACCCTTGGTTTATAACTGTATTTTTGAATTCCAAAGTTCTTCGTTTGGGACCATTTTAGAAAGCGATAATCGCCAGAAGGTGGTAGCGAGGCTCTAAGCGGTTACCACAAAGACAAGAAGAATAACGGGAAGGTTGATGGGGAGTAAAGATTGAAGGAGCGGTGGGGTGGCGAGGGGACGAAGCGAAATTGTTCAACTCTGGGATTACTGGAGTGAAGCAAGGAGATCCGAAGAAGAGAATGGAGGCCTGTAAAACCTGTGGGAAGACTCATCTGGGAGTCTGTCTCAAGGGGAAGGCTGTATGCTACAATTATGGACAGGAAGGGCATATTTCACCTAACTGTCCAATTTCAAAGAAGAACCACGGATGCTTTGTGTGTGGGTCAACTAACAACATGGCAAAAAGAAGCTCGCCAAGAAGGGGACCGACAAGAATAAGAAGCGCTAATAGCGGTAAGTTAGCTATTGGTGGTCTAACAGCACGACAGGTAGGCGATGGCCGTACCTTTAACATGACATGCCAAAGATGCGATGGCATCGTGGGGACGTAATCGCAGAGTATTATTCCGATCAATGGCCTAAATGCTTATGTGTTGTTTGATTTGGGTGCTACTTGTTCATTTATAGCATGTGATTACGCTGAGCGATTAGGTTCACTTCCAGAAAAGTTATCAATACCTTTAAATATAAAGTTAGCAAGCGAAGAGATAATTCTGTTGAAGATATTCATAGGAGTTGTTGCATAGACATACGGAGTTATAAATTATCGGTAGATTTGATACTGAAATAAATTTAGGAGAATTCGATGTAATTCTCGGTATGGATTGGTTGTTTAACCATGGGGTAATTATAGATTGTTAGAAGAAATGTGTGAACATTAGAATGTTAAAACAACCTCATGTAATATTTTATGGTAATAAATCATTGGGATGTTCGTGTTGTCTTACGATGACACAAACTAGGAAACTATTGAGGAAGGGGTGTGTAGGTTATCTGTGCCATGTTGTTGATAACCAGAGAGTAGGAGCGACCATGTAACAAATACCTATAGTTAAAGAATTCATGGATGTATTTCCAAGTGAATTGTCGGGTCTTCCACTTGATAGGGAGACCAAGTTCATAATAGACATTGTGCCAAGAGCGGCACCAGTCTCAAGGGCACCGTATCGTATGCGCCTATGGATATGAAAGAATTAATGGTTTAGTTACAAGAACTATTGGACAAGAAGTACATTCAACTGAGTGTTTAGCCGTAGAAACCACCTAATACTATTTATAAAGAAGAAGGAATGAGATCTTTAAGACTTTGTATCAACTACCGAGAGTTGAACAAGTTGACGATGATCGATGATCTTTTTGATCAGTTGAAAGGGGCAAAATATTTTTCTAAAATAGATTTGAGGACGGGGTATCACCAGTTGAAGGTTAGGAAGAAGGATGTACCAAAGGCGGCATTGAGAACTTCGTTCACGGTCATTACGAGTTTACGGTGATGTCATTTGGGTTGACTAATGCACTAAATTTGCATTTATGGATATGATGAGCAGTGTTCAAACAATATTTGGACAAGTTAAATCATGGTGTTTATCGATGATATTCTATTCTATTCTAAGACACCGGAAGATCATCTTTGAACACCTAAAAATAGTGTTGAAACACTAAGGAAGGAGAAGTTATATCTGAAATTCACTAAGTGTGAATTTTTAGCTAGAAAAGAAATACAATTTTGAGGTCATGTCATTGACTATGAAGGGATTTCATAGATCCGGCCAAGGTTGAAGCCGTGATGAATTGGGAGCAATTTGGCAGCCGGTGAGTGCGGAGTTTCCTAGGGTTAGTGGGATACTATCAGAGATTCATCCAAGATTTTTTGAAGATAGCTACTCAGTTAACTAACTTGATAAGGAAGATGGTGAAATCTGCGTGGGTGAGAAATGTGAGGACAATTTTCAAGAAGCGAAGAAGAGGTTAAGTGAAGCGCTGTTTTTATCATTACCCAGATGACACGGAAATTTTGTAGTTTATAGTGATGCTTTGCATAGAGGACTTGGTTGTGTGCTCATGCAACATGGCAAGGTCATTATTCGTATGCATCAAAGCGATTCTTGAGGATTATGAAAAAGTTTACCCTACTCATGATCTGGAACTGGCCGCAATAGTTTTTGCCTTAAAGATATGGAGACATTATCTTTATGGAGAAAAATATGAGATATACACGGACCATAAAAAGTCTAAAATATATCTTCACATAGAAGAAATTGAATATGATCTGAGAGGAGATGGCTGGAGTTGATAAAGGATTACAACTGTGAAATCCTGTATCACCCTGGAAAAGCCAATGTAGTTGCCGATGCCTTAAGTAGGAAAGGTCGGGAAAAGTTGTCTATGTTAACGGCTCAAACTGAGTTAATAACAGAGACGACTAGGATGGAGATAGAGGTGAAGTTGTCGAATGAATCGGGACAGAGGCTGTTTGTGATAGAGATCCAATCTACTATCGTAGATTGAGTCAAGGAGGTACATCTCAAAACTGATGAGTATGACTAGATGAAGAAGTGATTAACCAATGAAAAGATTTAAAGTATAGTCTTGATAATGAGGGATTATTAAGATTTGAAGGAAGAATTCGGGTTTGAATGAGGTGAAATTAAAGGAGCAAGTTTTACAAGAAGCTTTATAGTTCTAGGTACTCGATTCATCCGGTAGCACTAAGATGTATCAAGACCTTCGATAAATTTTTTGGTGGCCAAACATGAAGAGAGAAATAGCCGAGTATGTGAGTAGGTGCTTGAATTATCAAAAAGTTAAGGCCAAACATCAACGACCAAGTGGCTTGTTACAGCCATTGGAGATTCCAGAGTGGAAGTGGGAGCATATCACGATGGACTGTGTGGTGGAACTTTCGACTACTCAGAAGGGGTATGATGCGATTTGGGTAATAGTGGACCGGTTGACAAAGTCGGCTCACTTCTTGCCAATTAGGGTGAAGTATAACTTAGACCAGTTAGCTAAACTTTATGTTAAGGAAGTTATTTCTAGACATGGAGTACCGGTTTTGATTGTGTCAGATCGTGACCCACGATTCACGTTGAACTTTTGGAGGAGTCTGCAAGAACAGTTGAGGACGCAGCTAAAGTTGAGTACGACATATCATCCACAAACCGATGGATAGAGCGAGAGGACAATTCAAACTTAGAAGATATGTTGAGATCTTACGTCATGGATTTCAAGGGTAGTTGGGATGATCATCTACCATTAGTAGAGTTTGTGTATAACAATAGTTATCATGCAAGCATAGGCATACCGCCTTACGAAGCCTTGTATGGCGGAAATCACGAAACACCGCCAGGTGTTGGGATGAAGTGGGAGAATGCCAAATGATTGGACCGAAATTGGTGCGACAAATAGCGAGATGTAGTAAAGTTGATACGGATCGTCTACGTAGTAGCTCAAGACGGAATGAAAGAAGTATGCGAACTCACATCGAGAAAATAGGGAGGTTGAGGTAGGCTCAGTATGTATTTCTAAAGGTATCTCCTTGGAAAGGAAAGATACGCTTTGGAAAGAAGGGAAGATTAAGTCCAAGGTTTATAGGACCTTTTGAAGTGTTAAAAGCGGGTAAGCGAGGTAGCTTATATGGTAGCATTACCTCCGGACTTAGAAACGAATACATAACGTGTTTCACGTATCGATTATTACGCCCTTATAAACCGTTTATAAGCACGTAATAGAGTATGAGCCTATTCATATTGAGAAGGACTTAACGTACGAAGAGATGCTAATTCAAATCCTCGATACAAAAGAGCAAGTTATGCGGAACAAAGTTATACCTTCCGTGAAGGTGTTATTGAAGAACCACATCGAAGAAGCAACGTGAGAATTGGAAGAAAAGATAAGAAAGAATTACCCTTAGTTGTTTGCGTAATGTGAGACGAGATTCTGGGGACATAATCTTTATAAGGGGGGAGAATGTAACGACTGAGAAATTCGGATCCATTGTAAAATAATTTTATTTAATTAAATAATGAATAAAATTATATTATTTGTTTTTATTATGTGTTAGTAAGATGAATGTCGTTTTATAACCTAGAAACGTCGAAAAGTCATAGTATTTTAACTACGTGAAGGAATTAAAGTGTTTGAATTTCCAAGACGAAAATAAAATCTTTCCGATAAATTTTCTAAAAAACACTATTCATCGATTTTCCGCTCGGGAATTATTTTTGAACTTCCGAGAAATACTTAACGATAGAATATCGAGGTGAGATGGATTATGTAATAATAATTCAAGTATGGAAAACGTAATTTTTCACATTCGGACTTAATTCGAGAAAGTTAGGAAAGTAAATCGTAATAAGCTAATGTGATGAGTAATAATCGTAAGTATTATCCGAGGTAATCAATACGAGTATGATACAAAGTATTATATGAGTATGTATGAATGATGGTATGTCGTATATGTTAAATAAGTATACGAGTGAGAATACATGAATTATACGTATAGTATACGTTCTAAGGCTTTAAGCCAATTGTAATGAACTTGTTGGATTAAGTAGGAAATGCAAGTCCAATGAGAATTAATAGGCAAGCCCAAGATTATGTAATATGCAAGCCTAAGTAGTTGTTAATGTAAAGTCCAACATGGTTTAAAAAAGGGCCAAAAGAATAAGTTAGGCTAATTGGATTAAAGAACAATTTAAGAATCAATGGGTAGCATGATCCATGGGGCAACCCATGGGTGATCTTGGTGCTCAAGTATTGGATAAATGTTGTGATGGCCAAGCAAGGAGTGTGGTGGCCAAGTTAACTTAATAGCTAGGGAAATGAATAGTAAGGAGGTGGGATGACCTAATGACCAAACTACCCTAACTTAAGAAATCCTATAAATACCAAGCTTAGGATTTCGTTTATTGTTTGTTAGTTTTCATCCAACCACTTTCAAACAAGTTAAGTGCTTAATTGTTAGAGAGAATAATCAAGTTTAAGTTAGACTTTCATGAAGAAGAAAAGCTAGTTCATCAAAGGTAATGATCATATGCCTTATATCTTCTATCTCTACCATTGTAGGGTGATAAGAGAAGTGTATTTAATGAACATATATGTTAAGGAATGACAGAAATGGATAATCTAAGGACTTAAGTCTTAATAAAGTAGTGAATAAGCACTTTATTCATGGATAAGCTATGAACTAATGAAGAACTTGTAAGACTTGTCATTTGTGTACATGAATGAGGTTAATAAGATTCAAGCATGTTGGTTAAAGGACTTAAACTATCATAAGTCATGAGAATTGAACCTATATGTAGTTTATACTTGGATAAGTTATAAACTCATGGAGAATAAGCAATAACTTATCATGTAAATAAGTTAAATTAAATGAGTATCTTGAGATGTCTTTATGATGGATTGAATCCACTTGGAACGATGAGACGATAATCGTCGAATTCATAAAATTCTCGGAATAGAAGTTGGATTTTGTTATTTAGCTCTGAAACGTTGGTTTTCAATTGGAACAAGTCTTATTTGGCATTATAGAGTTGCAGACTCGAAAATGACCGAATTCTGACTTAGAACGAAGAAATGAGCATTGAACACTTACGAACTTTTATCGTTTTCATTAAAAATGGACTAATAGGTGAATTTTTAGTTAACGAAGTTGAAAATATAAAATTCTCACATGAACATGTAGAGTATGTGATTTGTGAACTAACGGCTTTTGAACGAGCCAATTCGGACTTATAACGAAGAAGTTATGAGCCCGGGAATCTCACAAAAGAAAAGTCTGTGAAAATTTTTCTGGTGCACAGATGTGGCGCTGCGGCGCTAGCCCAAGGCATATAGGCAACGCTGCAGCACCGAGCAGTGCCAAGAAGAAGATGTCACCTACTGGAGTTTGGCGCTACAACACGGCTAATGTACTGAAGATGGCACCGCAACGCCTGGACCGCGGGTGAAAGCATCAGAGCTTTGTAGCTTGCATGACGGCAACAAGTAAAGGAAGTTTGGCGTCATGATGCCGACCTTAGGGTTTGCTTTCGATGAAGGAGATTATGATAATAAGAAAGTTAATTGATTGATTAATGAACCACAACTTAAATGTAACATTGTATAAAAAATTGTGAAACCTTAAGTATGATAACTAAAGGTTGAAGATAATCAATCGAACTTAAATGTAATGACAATGTAAGTTATAACGAACAGCCGGAACCAATAATAAACAATCTAAGTCGTGATTAGATTGAGAAGAAGGGTAAGATTCTTTAGAAACCATGTATGTTATTTATAACCTAATGCGTTACATTATGTGATCATCTACTGTAGAGACCTTAAAGACCTAGAGTACATGTGTAATAATAGTAGCAGACGCTGAAGGCAAGTGTTCTAACCCATCTTTTAGTTCAATCTGGACAAGCTTTGTGATTCATCTATTCTTACGCATGAATTGATGTATGATGAAGTCAAAGCCAATTCTTTGGGCTAGACTTACGATATGTTGGATTTCTTATAATCTATCAAAGTATTGTCAATGTTTTACTAAACTATGTTGGTATGGTTTTCAAATGAAGACTGAGTATGCTAAAATATTTTGTCATCAAACGACAGGCACGTGAGGTTGCCACAACATAAACGTACATACGTTTAAAGAATGTAGTGTTGATCAACATAGAGTACTATAGGCTGATCACCTAGACGTGCTCGTAAGATATGATGGACTTACGGACTTAGTGTCGGGTTGTCCTTTTCAAAGAAAGTATGATATGCTCATGATCTTGGACCGGAATTGATGTTTTACTGAATATTGTCATTGTAAAACGTTTTGAAGGAAAAGAAGTGCTATTTTGAATTATCGATAGTACTTCATAACTATTGTTCAGTTATTGAAGATATACAATTCCTATGTTTTAAGCATGCCATTTAGTTGAAATTGTTGTACTTGTTGAGCTTGTTATGCTCACTCTTTCTTGAACTATATGAATGCAGCTAAGACCGAACGAACCGAAGGATCCGATAAAGATAAGGGAAAGGCAGACCGTTGATCTGTCTATGTAATAGTATAGGTTAATGTTGTAATGTATTTGATATTATGACAAAGAAATTATGTATTGGTTTTAAAGATACTAGGAAGGGAATATTGTTTTGGAATATATATAAGACATATTCGTTCTTTTGAGGCATTTCAATTGAATGTATGTGTGAACTGTAGCACCGTGTAGCACCATATGCCGGGTTGGAAGATACCCGGATTTGGCGGCGTCACATAATGTATGTATTATTTTCCATTCCCTACATCATATTGCCATCTATTATTTGTCATGCATGTATTATGTCATGCATATGTATGTCCAGAGATGTTCAACATTGACCCCTGGATGGTCTTATGATACGGCCCACACAGATGTCTTCCTCAACGGTTGGCCTTATTGATCACACCCCTCCAGTATTGGTGGCCTCATGCTTGAGATCTTGGTATGATAGTGTATCCCCTTCAGATAGGGTGATTGTAGATCAGCTGTTGCAGCATTCCATGACCCTCCTGATGTTTCAAGTTCCGTTGGGCTTTGTAGATGGTATGCTAGAGCATTGGGTACCGAAGAGGTAGGTTTTCCGGTTTTAGACCCCAGGAGTTGACTCCCAGCTTAGAGGAGTATGAGCGGTTGATAGCTTTGCCATTAGACAGGCCTTGCGCTTAGATGGATGTCATAGATATGCACCGACAGTTCATGACCCTCACCAGGTTGAGGCGTAGAGTAGCACATGATGAGATTACATCCGGTCATGTAGTGTCCCGCAAATTTTTCGATAGAAAGACTTGGCTCGATGGATGACTATGCACAACACTCCGGGGATTTCACCACGCTGGAGGATCGATGGCGTGTTGCCGAGTAGACGTACTCATGATGTACGTAGTGGCTTACTTGTACATGCCACTGTACATGGATCATCTTGACATCAGTGTTGTTAGGGTAGTGAGAGCTCTCAGGGAGGGTCATACCATTGTCTGGAAGTGATTGTGGCAGAGATACTGAGGTCGACCACATATTTCCACACCCATTCTGCAAGGGTATTTATAGGCAGCGTGGTCTTGCTGTATGTATGGTTTATGTCACACTTGAGACCGATTGGCACCATTAGACGATAAGAGTACTAATTTTCCCATGAGATAGCCATGTCTTACTCCTTTCCGCCAGTGGAGTGTACAGATGCTACATCCTGGTCGGTGTTTTTGGCAGGGATCGAGGATCCATTTGACATTTTTCCGTGTACATGGATTAGCTATCCCTACAACTTCATTGCTCATGTACCGGGCCAGGATTATCTCCCTCTGGCTGGTTTGCGGGGAATGACCACATATCACCCACTAGTTGTGATGTCACAATTTGACCAGTTCCAGGATGCTCATCCTTTTGAGGGGGCACTAGGTCAGCATTTATCATCTCGACATTTGTCAGCAGAGGATAGATCTAGGGTGTATGCCTGTTGGGATCAATGTGAGAGTGTTGAGTTTACTGTTAGCCATCCTGGCCGTTCTACAGAGTATTCTGCATGGATGGAGGCAGAGATCACATCGGCAGCGGTTGTATCCACAGTGCCGGGGATTGATTCAGATGGTGGAGAGCCCATGGAGGACATTAATTCTCGCACCGAGGATGAGCTATTCGCTGGGTTGCCAACAACTCTTATAGATTCTCCTAGTATGACTACTACTGTGATTCAATATTCAACAAAGTATTTAGAGCATAGTCTTCATCTGATGACCTTCGAGAGAGATCAGGCTAGGGCCTTGATGTTGACCGCTCTTGCTGGGAGAGATGTCGCTCTGTTAAAGAGAGATAATGCCTTAGCTCATAGAGATACCGCTATTGCTGAGCGGGATGATGCCAGATCATCAACAGATGTAGTGATTGTTGAGCGGGATGGTGTTATATCTGCCCGAGATATCGTTGTTACAGATAGTACTGTAGTGAGGTCCCTTACTACTGGCATCATTGCAGAGATGAGCATGTATATTGATGAGCATATTGTCACTATGCAGCTAGCTATACATCTGTTGGCTCGTGTAGAGACCCTTGGGCATGAGATCACAACGTTACCTCTTTCTTTTGAGAGGGATGCCATGTTGGACTTGATAGCCCGCATATATACTGACTTGTAGATGGGCTTGTATTTTCATGCACAGACTAGCTTAGCCATTTTGTCATGTATATTATACATTGTATATATCAAACAATATTATATATGGCAGGGAAATATATGTTGATTCACTTCCATTTTAGTTAGGCCTTTTTGCTTGCTTGATATTTTCTTATTTCTTCAGGGCATGTGATCTTGATGTATTCTGAACTCCTCCTTGATGGACGGACATTGAGATGTCTCAGGATTTTTCAGAATGGATTGTTGATCCGTGCGTATTCCCTACCATCTTTGGTGTCTTCGAATTGTGATAAGTGGGTTTTATACCTACTTATTAGATATCAATTCACGCGAACTACGCTTATCTTAAGTACATTTTAGTATGTTTTTAGTTGCATTTTGTTTATTTTGCATTGCATGTACTTAGAACTCCCTTTGGTGTGAAAGTGCAGGATATGGCATAATTTGGTGGTATTAGATGGCATGAGGCTATTGATGCATGGTGTGAGGATCAAGTGGAGCAAGGAAACTAAGCATGGATCACAAAGAAGAATGAGCAAGATGACAGAAACAGTAGCATCAGGAAAGCCAGAGTGCAGACTGCAGAAGCTGCGCGGTCGCGCGATAGATTAGGCTTGAGGACGCACGCCCGCGCGAGCACCCATCTGGACCAGATTCTGCAGATGCGCACCTACACGAGGATTACGAAGGAAGGGCGCGCGACCGCGCGCGATGACTGATGCTGCTGAGTTGTTTTATTTTAAATTTTAATTTTAAGGGTTGTAATCGATTAAAAATGATTCTGACTAGTGTCAGACGAATTATTCAATAGTTTTACATGTTTTTCATATTCGTAACTAGGGTTTACACTTGGAGGGTATTCCAATGTGAAACTAATCATAGATTTCATATTTTCTACTCCTTCTTTAGATTTCAGTAGTTGTGGATGCTTTCCATTATTGTTGCTGAATTTTATTAAGGATTTGCACGTTACGTTGGGTTTGTAATCAACAATTGGGTTTGATCGATTCTTTCTTCTCTCTTTCTCAATTGTTTGCTTATTATCTATGTGTAGCGTTGATCCAATAATGGCTTTTGGTTCAGTCATGAACTAAACTCCATTATGGGATTCTAACAGATTTTAATATGTAGTTTAATTGATTGCTTGAGTGCTGGACTATTTTACATTATCATAAGGAATTTCTATCATGGTTGTTTTACATGCATGAATGATTGATCACCATTCATTTTCAGTACTTGTATAGAATTGAAAATGAACATGCAAGTATGGATTGTAATCATGATAACATGCGTATATGGGGCTGTTTTGCATGGCTTGTGTATTTCGTGAACCAGATAGACATATACTGTTTCACCGTATGAGTTTTTATAAGGGCTTTTTCTTAAATTCAATATGGTTGCAATTTCACATAGACATATAGTGATTTTGATTATATTGATGATTGCATGGTGTCTATCGCATGTGGATATTGTGTAAGTGGGTCATAGTACATTGAAAAATGGCTATATCTATATTAGTGCTCTTGGCTACTTTTATGTGATATGTAAACAATCTTGCATGATGGTGATAATTTGATGAAGTATTAAATGAAGTTAGGATCCCATTATCTCCAGATTTGATTTATTACCTTATTATTCTTGTTATTTGCAATTAGAGTAATTCATAATTATAATCATTAGTTTAAAAATATAAAATATGGTGATTTAATTGATGCATAGTGGTTTAAATTAGAAAACTTTCCCTGTGGATCGATACTCGACTTACTCTGTATTACTTGTTGATGCATGTATACTTGCATGTGTTAAAGCTCTTTTGTGAGAACTAAAAAAGAGGCAACAGACTAGTGTATGGAGATGTGGAGAGGAGTGTGGCTTTCCTCTCTGAGGTTGACCGCACAACAGATGGTCACCGGTACTCCTTTATGCGGGGGAGCCTAGTTAGTTCCATCTCTTATGGATTGGTGTTTCTCTTTGAGGATTCAACCGCAACTTAGATGGTCGTCGATTCTCCCATTTACGTGGGGAGACCAGGTAGTTCCATCCCTTTGGTCTGAAGACGATGAAGTGTGGTGGTTTGAAAGACGATCTCAGTACTATTGACAAGTTTTTATGTTTTGGTAGGGGGTAAGACCGAACCATGACTGGCTGCCTACGTACTCCTATTGAAGAGGAGATCAGGTCTGCGTAGTTTGAACCTAGTGTAAAGGTTAAACGTTGTATATGGTGAAGGGGTGTAGAGATGTGTTTGTTTTTGTTTTTGTTTTTTTTCTTTTTTCTGTGCAACCGAACCATATAAAATTGTTGCCTACGTACTCCCGTATATTGGGGAGATCAGGTCGACATAGTTCGCCCCATGTACATGACAAATTACAAATGAAAAGTTTAATCCCATATACAAGACAAACTATAAGTGTGAGAGGTTTTATCGATGGTGGGATAATTTGAAAATGTTAAAGGTTTTGAAAATGGGGAGCGAAGGATCTGGTGATCTGAAACCAGGCTGCTGGTTGGAAAGTGTGATTGTCCCTGATGGGGCAAATGGGTGTGAAAAAGGTTGTATGTAGTGAAAGGTTTTGGAAAACCTAAATTTACTGGGGATCTGGTGATCCAAAACTAGGATGTTTGCTTGATGATAACTTCAGACATAGTACCGTTTCACGGTGCCGAGTTAATGAGTTGCAAAAATTCATCGCTATCCATCTCCTGTAATCTGGGAGCTCCTCCTGTCAATACCTCCTTGACAACAAATAGGTCTTCCCAGTTCGGGGCGAATTTTCCCTTGGACTGATCTTGGTTGTCAATGATCTTCTTCAAAACCAAGTCATGTTGTTTAAACTGCCATAGTCGATTTTTTTTGTTGTAGGATCTGGCGATCCTCTGTTGGTATAACCAACCATGGAAGATAGCAATGACTCGCCTTTCATCTATTAGAGACAATTGGTGATACCTATCTTGTAACCATTGGTCTTCATCCAAATTGCGTCTACCAACCTCTGAGGGATTCCATTTTCACCTCTATGGGAGCACTGCTTCTATCCCATAGGTTAATGAGTAGAGGGTTGCCCAAGTGGAAGTGCGCATTAACATTCTGTAGGCTAACAGAGTCAGAGGAAATAAGTCAGGCCATCCTTTGTGATTGGCAGACATCTTTTGCATGATTTTCTTGATATTCTTGTTAGCCTCTTCAACAACACCATTAATCTTAAGATGGTTGATGACGGAGTTGAGATGTTTGATGCGGAATTTATTGCATAAATCCTCCATCATTTTGTTGTTGAGGTTCTTAGCATTGTTTGACACAATCACCTCTGGTTGTCCATATCGACAAATGATATTATTTCTGATGAAAGCAATGATAACTTCTTTTATAACCCTGGGGAAGGAGGCTGCTCTCTACCAATTTGGTAAAGTAGTCGATCATGGTGAAGATAAACCGATGCCCATTACTGGCTTTGGGCTCAATGGGCCCGATCACGTCCATTCCCCACATTGAGAAGGGCCAAGATGAACTCATATTGTGGAGCTCCCTTGGAGGGGCGTGGATAACATTCCCATGAATTTGGCATTGGTAACATCTCTTGACCATATCATCATAGTTAGCCTTGAGAGAGAGCCAGTAATGCCCTATTCTTAGGATCTTCCTAACAAGTAGAGGGCCGCTCATGCGTAATACATATCCTCCACCATGGATTTCATCCAAGGTTGCTAATGCATCCGCAAAGTAATTCTTATTACGAGGAATGTGGAGGAAGGATATTTCTTCAAGCTCCGAAGCCATCTGTAGAACCTGCCATGGTAAGGCAACAAATGTAGCTCTTTGGTGTGATAGATTCATGTGGTTTATCTGATTACCAATTCGGAATCCCCAAAGATAGTTAACCGTCTGATGCCCATTGATTGAGCAAGTTTTAGCCCCATGATATAGCCTTCATACTCAATTGTGTTATTGGTATTGGCAAACTGCAATTTTACGGTGACGTGATGATACTCCCCCGTAAAGGATACTAGAATCTGCTTCCAAATTTCATAACCTTCCATGTTTAAAGCTTCATCGAAATACATCTTCCATGATTGGTGTGTATCATCCTGATGGTGTTGTTGAACTGTCATTATCCCTTCATCGAGGAAGTATGTTTCCAAGGGTTTGAAATCCCCTGTAGGTGCGACGACCAGTTGATCCGCAATTCCTTGACCTTTGATAGACTTTTGCGTCACGTAGACGATGTCAAATTGTTGTAGGATCAACTGCCATCTAGAAAGTCGACAGTTCAACATAGGTTGCTGAACACGTACTTAAGAGGATCTACGCGGGATATGAGATGGGTTGTGTGACCATGGAGGTAATGATGTAACCTCATGGAAGCCTATACTAAAGGTAACAAGTTTTCTCAATCGAGTGTACTTGTGCTCATCTTCTGTCAATCTCTTCTTTGAGGTAGTAGATAGCTCACTCTTGGCCTTTATTATCTTTTTTTGTCCCAAAGACGCAACCCATGGCGTTATCATTTGTGGGCGGTACATAAATAGGGGGAACATCATCCCTGGGCGGTACCAAAATAGGAGCTTTGAGTATCTACTCTTTGATTGCAAGGAAGGCTTTCTGACACTCATCATTCCATTTCATGGAGTTCTTCATTAACAACTTGAAAATAGGCTCACAGGTTGCCGTGAGTTAGGAGATGAATCTGCTAATGAAGTTGATTCTTCCCAAAAATCCCTGTATTTCTTTCTCTGTCTGGGGAATGGGGGTTTCTGTGATGGTCTGGATTTTGGTGGGATCCAGCTCAATCCCCTTGTGGCTGACTAGGAATCCTAGCAACTTGCCTGATTTGACACCAAAGGCGCACTTGGATGGATTCAACTTTAAGTTGTACTTACGCAACATGTTGAAGAGCTTTTTAAGATGGTCTAGGTGGTCTTCCTCCCTTTGGGACTTGACAATGATGTCATCCATATAGATCTCTATCTCTTTGTGCATTAAATCATAAAAAAGAGCCATCATGGCTCGCTGGTAGGTAGCTCAGGCATTGATGAGGCCGAATGACAACCGTCTGTAGCAAAAGGTTCCCTAAGGAGTGATCAATGCAGTTTTCTCACGATCCTCTTCAACAACCATGATTTGATGGTACCCCGTAAAGCAATCCGCAAAAGAGTACATGTCGTATTGAGCTGTATTGCCAATGGGTATGTGGATGAATGTCACATGAAAGCTATCTTTGAGACAAGCTTTGTTCAAATCCATGTAGCCTACACAAACTCGCACTTTCCCTCCAGGTTTAGGCATGGGGACTATGTTGGATAGCCATTCAGGGTATGTTGACACCATGATGATGCCAACTTGAAATTGTTTCACAATTTCTTCTTTAACTTTTAAACTCCACTCAGGTTTTAATCGCCTAAGCTTCTGCCTAACTGGCTAGAATCCCTCTTTGATGGGGAGGCGATGAATGACAATGTCAGTAGATAAACCAACCATGTCTTCATGAGACCATGCAAACACATCCTGGAATTGGCTCAATAGAGTAACCATATCATTCCTTTGGTTTGGAGTGAGGTCCGTAACAATCTGGATTTGTTTGGGGTTTTCTAAGGTTCCGAGATTGAAACAGGTGGTTAGATTAAGATTTGGTTTGGGTTTGTCTTCGACCCATTCTTTGATCTCCTGAGGTATCTCATAGTCCTCTTGTATTTTTATCAAGTCTGAGTCCAACTTTCCATCAAAGTTACAGTCGTTGTGGAGAAAAGGCACCTTATCAGAAAGTATAGGCACATCTAACTTTAGAGTCCTGAAACAAAATGCTTTCACTTAATATATGAAACTGTTTAATCATACAAATTTTTAGCATGTAATGACAAAAATAAATGCTAATACTGTACAGAAAAAGTAAGCAGTTATTGTTATCTACAGGGCAGAGGAAGTTTCTTCTGTTTTTACCCTCGTCGGCAAATGCAAGGAGTGCTGCTCCAATTGCCAAGAGTGAAGTCCTGGTGGATGGCTGTGATGAAGGGGCTGTTGTCGTCCTCCTTCTCCCGAATGATGACCATGATGTCTGGACAATCATCGTCTGGGATGTCTTTGTTAGTACTGTCTGTATGGACTATGATGCGTATGTTTGATAAGAGCCTTGCAATGTCCTACTTACGCCTCTGATCCTTTTCCTCCACCTCCGGATCTGATATCAAGACCTCTTTTCCTTTGACCGGTATCAACTTAGGAAATAACATAGTCATCACATGGGCAGGAACCTTTACTAAAGTCTGTAAAGATTTAGCTCCTGTAGGTTGAGGCAATCACCGTATGGCTGAAGATGAAGGAACCTGTTTGTGTCTGTGAGGATTCCTGTGAGTGGAATTAGAAGAATAGCCTAGTCTGGATGTCCCTGTTTGACTGAGAACTTGAATTGGGCACTTAATGCCCTGATGGTCTTTGCCCAACCCTTGTCCAGGTTGATAACCCAAAGATATCATTTCTTAACTTGCCGACATTACCTCGACAGAAATTCTGGGTATCAGAGGTGGCGCCCCAATGGGGTGGTAGTGAGTGTTGCTCACCTCCAGGGCATGGAAGTTGACAGGCTCAACTTCTGAATTGAAACTGATGAGTGGGATGTCACCTTGTTCAGGACATTCTGGCTCAGCATTAATAGTGACTAGGCTATTGTTAATGATGTATTTGAGCTGCTGATGAAGGGTGGACGGGACGGCTCCAACCATATGAATCCACGGTCTTCCCAAGAGTAGGTTGTATCATGTAGCTATTTTGAGCACATGAAAGGATGCGCAAAATGTGCGTGGACCAATTTCCACTGGCAGTTCAATCTCTCCGACAACATTTTGCCGGGATCCATCAAAAGTTTTGATAATTGTATTGCTACTTCGGATCTTGTTGAGATTGATATTCATCTTCTCCAAGGTGGCTTAAGAGAAGATATTTAAGGATGATCCTCCATCTATCAATACTCCTGCTACCACGTATTTGGAGGACATAACCGCTATGTGCAACAGCTTGCAATGCCCCGTCCCTTCGGGAGGTATGTCATCATCAGTGAAGGATATCACATTGCTATTAAAAATGTGATCAACCAGGTGATGGAACTTTTCAACATCCACTGATTTTGGCAAGTGGGCTTCTTCGAACACTCTCAGTAAGACCTTCATGTGATCCTCTGAGGAGAATACGAAGTCCAGTATGGAAACCTGTTGTGGAGCTTCTTTCAAGCTTAAAACCACCTTGGCTTCATGATGTCCCATAGTACGGAGGAATTCTTCAATCTTCTCAATGGGAAATTTCCCCTTTGACCTGTTGGCAGGCTTCATCACCAGTTGGGGAAGATACAGTGGATTCTCCTTCGACATTGCAACAGTTATATTGGATGTGGATCCTTCAGTCTCTCCAAAATTCCATGGAACTTTCTGTAGGCTGATAACATGATATTGCGGCTTGAATGGAAAGATGATTGGCTTTGGCGCAACCACTTTTAAAGGATTTTCAACACCTTTAAGTTGAATTGTATGTAATGGGGTAGCTAAATCGCCTCTAAGATATAATCACTACGACTTCCTCCCACTTTGTAGGAAATGTGTCCCCACTCTCAAGTAATAAAGTGTCATTGTCTGCAAGCTGCAGGACACCGCTATCAATTAAGTTCTGAATAAGATGGCGGAGTGCCTATCATTCTTCAGTGATGTGACCGCGAGAGTGAGAGTGATATTGATATACTACATTAAACTTAAACCGTGTTGAACGTGGGCTGATTGGAGGTAGCAAAGCTGTGATTCTTCCCTCACTGATCAGCATATGCAATATCTCTTCCATAGGTTGGCCTAAATATGTGAATTCCCTTTTATTGGCTAAATCCCAACGGGCTTTGGCATTTACTCTTTTTGCAATTTTATCCTCCAGTGTTTCACTTTCTAGAGTATGTGGTGGATTATTTGTAACAAGAGGAAGGAGGCTAGCATGCTCCTGGCTGAATAATTGATGTGTGACTTGGTGTTGATGGACCACCTGTAACGCCCCAAAATTCGGTCTATCTTCACACCTGGATTCTGTACGTCACGAGTACATCATTCATCCAACATACATCATTATATACTAAAATATAACAACATACACTCTCAAAACCTAGGTTCGAAAAACCTTATAACCTTTTTCATTACAAATAATGATAAATACATTATTCATTTCATCTTACAAGAGTGACTTTTATCCGCCACCAAGGATACATAATAGTTCCTTAAACTAGTCTATAGTTCAATTTCATCTTTCTATATTACAAGACTTCACTTGATCTTCTCTCTCATTCACATTCTGAATGACACTTCATCTGGATACCGTCATCTTGATCTTTACGGGATCCTTAAGTTCTTCTAACCTCGTTCGCTAAAAATGTTTTTTATTTAAAGCAAGTGTGAGCATTCAATTGCCCATCAAGTCATAACAGTTGAACACATAACTTCAAGAGTTTGAACATTCTTTTAAAACTTCGATAACCGAACAAAGGTTATGAAGCAGTTTGAATAATAGGAATAGTCTCGATTCCTATCATCTTAAAACATCAGTCACTTTCACTTTGAAATACTTTCATTCCTCTACCTTTTTCATACATATCCCGTTTGACTAGAATCATTAGCACAAACTTAACAATAATAGTTCATGTATAAACATAACATACTTATATTGAACAACTCAATCACAGAACAGTTCATATCATAAAAAGACCGAAGTGTTCACATTGTGGCTCAAGGCCTCATATGTTCTACCACCTTGTACAAATATTGCACATTCGCACATAGACAGAACTTCTCAAGTGCAACATCTGAGAAGTTTAAGAAACTAGCATTCATTTAGAATATGATTGAAGTTAGGAAACTTGCCTTATGCATAGCTACAACGTACGCTGAACTGCTCATTCCAATTCCTATATAACACATAAGGAGAAAACATAAACGCCAATTAGTCATATATTGAACTTACACATTGGTTTACTTAACTTTACTTCTTAGGGTTCGCGTTCTTGCAATATAAGTTTACGCGACTAACTTCCTATACCAGATTACGGCTTTATGACATACGGAGATGACTTACTCATACGTTCATCATCTTGGATGATTTATATTCTTATCTTCTTCTTATAACTTCTCTAGGACTCATCACACATCGCGTCTCTGCTGGTAGTCCATATGGTGCTCTGAGTGGTTTCCCACAAACAAGTTCCCGTCTCATCTACACTGCCATCACAATGAGTTAGATCGGTTGCCAGTTTCGTATATACATTCGCTCTCTGAAGGAATTGTTTCGCCCATCTCCCATATTTCAACCATCAAAGGTTACGATTATACCATAACCTAAACTTATCTTCACTTATCCAAACCATTAAACTTAATGTTAGTTAAATAAATTTCTTATTCCTTATGGCTTTCTGGCAACTAAATGCCATACCTCAAGATTAATTCCTTATTGACTCACATTCGGCTTTCATTAATCTTATTACTGTTTGTTACAGCTTTCTTGATAATATATATCATATTAATACTTTTGTTATTCATTACCTTCTTGATCTTTTAATCTCTTTCGATCATTTCACTCAACATGTACTAAAGGTTTAAATTACTTGATTAAGTGTTACATTCAATGAACTACACGTTCATTAGCTTTCGTTACACTTCCCCAAGGTTTTGAGAAGTTAAAAGCTCATTAACGGGCTTTTTCCCTGCACCGGCGCTGCGGTGCCACTCTCTTCTTTATCTCCCCACTGCATGGCGTGATTTGGCAAACACCGGCTCCGATGCACTACAACATACCACATACAACAGCAGTCAGCCAGCCAGCCGCCAAGCCCTAACCCTAGAAATATAATTTTGAGACGCTTACTTCCCGATCTCATAACTCCTTCGTTATAACTAAGAACGTGGTCGTTCCAAAGCTATTCTCTTCCTTATCTTACGTACTTCAATACCCCTTAGACAAAATTTCGTTCTAAATCCGTTAATGTGCCATTCGATTGGCTTGATCGTTACCCTTCGTTCATGTTTACGTTTTTAACGTTCTTCGTTCGTTCGTCCGTAATTCGGTCATCCAAACTCAGAACTCGTTCATTCTTGAGTCCATGACGCACGTTTTCTATTTTCTCTTAATTTCTTATGAAACCCTACTCATTCGGGTTCATTTACTAACTTTCTAATTCTCGTTCGTCTTATACAAAATTTTCACCATAACTTCGTTATAGCTAAGTTTAATCCGTTTTTAATGAATGTTTCTACTGTTCCTAACCAAGCAATAAGCATCTAACTTATACGTGATGGTTTTAAACTTGTCCATTAACAACAATTATCCTACGATGGTTTTAAATTTGTCCATCAACAACGTTCTTCGTGTTCTTCGATTGTTCTCTATTTTAATCGATATTTTGGATTACGATTTCACTTTTTATTGGAATTTGATGTTATAGAACATTATTCCTTACTTATTTCACCTACTTATTCATATAATCCACTCGGATCGTCTTAATTCATTATGAATCTTATACTTCCTTGAGAAATTTATAAAATAAACTTCTAATTCTTATTTCTTCATTTTCTTATGATTTCAACCATATGAAATTATCCCTAACATCATCTACTTCTTATCTTCATTGAGTTATGTTTTTAAACATATAGGACTTAAAGAGAAATTAAATTCGAATAGGTTTTAGGTTACCTCTCTTCTTTATTTTTTCTTCCGCTAAACAAAGCCGGCGATTCGTAAGCTTTTCTATTTCACGATCACCTTCGATCCGATCATTCATACTCATTCTCTTCTTTCTCCATCTGCTCCAAACTCTCTCATGTTATAGGATTTTCAAAATCCTATTTAAATGAAAGTTAGCTTCCTATTTATAGAAAATCCAAAGCTAAGGCAAAATAATCATTTAGCCCCCCAAACCTCCTTACTATTCATTACTTAAGCACTAAGTTTACTTGGCCTCCACATTTACTTAGCCATTAAGTTTACTTAGCCCTTAAGTTTACTTAAGGTTTAAGTTTACTTAGCTTTTAAGTTTACTTAGCCTTTAAGTTTACTTATCCCTTAAGCATAAGCATTTTACTTAGCTATTAAGTTTACTTAGTCATTACTTAACCTATCCTTTACTTAGCCATTAAGACTAATTGTATTCTACGCATCTCATTCTCGTATTCTCTTCGTATATAGTTCGTACGATATTCATATTATACGTCATAATAATCTTCATACTATACTCATATAATAACTAGTATTAGACTCATATTTTTTACGCATAATAACCCTAATTATTATACGAAATCATTAAATTCTCAGAACTCACTTTTCCCAACCTTTAGGTTTTAAGTCCGCAGGCAAAAACTTCATTTTTGCCATAACTGAAATATTATTGAACATTCCATCACGTCTTAAATTCTATCATTATGCGTTTCTCGGAAATTCAAAATCAATCTCCGAACAGAAACAGATGAATAGTGTCTATCTCGTCTTTTTCCCCAGAAAAATTTTTGTTCCTAGAAAATTTTTATTTTCGTCTTGAAAATTCTTACTTGTTCAATCTAGCTCGTAGGCAGAATCCTCCCGACTTATAATCCTCCTAGGTTCTAGAATGATAAATAAACACATAGCACATAATATTATTAATAAAAATTTATTTTATTAATAACTAATTCTTTAAACTTAAATTCTAGACAACCCGAATTTCCGGGTCGTTGATAAGTGATATTTATACTCACTTATTGTATATTAATCCATGCGAATTGTGCCCACCTCGAGTACATTTCATTTTGTTTTAGTTGTATTTCACGTTATTTTGCATTGCATATACTTAAAACTCCTTTTGGTGAATAAGTGCAGGAATCGACTTCATTCTGGTGGAATTCGAGGTATCGGTGAGCGGATGCGTGAAGGCTAGTTGAAAGGCGAGGATGTGCATGGCATGGGGGGTACAATGAGGCATGGAAATCAAACAAGCATGAGGATTAAAGCAAGTAGCAAAGAAAGAATGAGCGAAAACCGGACTCAGAATTGCAGGACACAGTGTCACACAGCAGCGATAGGGCGGCACTCATGCTACCAAGACGCAGTCTGAGAGCTTTACATGGGAACCTTCTGGAAGTCAAGAGCCCGTGAGGCAAGGGACGCGACCATCAGAGAGACTCATTTCGCCCTGAGGTATGAGCGCCGATGGCGCCGAGAGGACGCCTAGTTTGGTCTCGAACCTCATCATGAGTCTCATGTGTGACAGCCGAAACACTAGGGACGCTTGTGTGGCTGATGTCTTGATGTTGTAATTTGTTTTATTTTTATTTCTAAACTTAATGATGTGTAATGCAGTATAAAACGATTCTGACGTGTGTCAGAGAAAGAGACTAGACTTTTATTACGTAACTTTCATAGTAGAAACTAGGGTTTACACCTTGGTAGAGATTCCAACGTAGAAGAAAGCCATAACATCTATTTTTCTCTACTTCTTCTTGGAGATCTCTGTCATCGTGGATATTGATTATTGTTTATGGGAATTCTTTGTGGATTCAATAGTTAATCATTGGTTTCTATTCAACGATTGGGTTTGATCATTCTAACTTTCTTCCATTCGTTTGTTTATTGATCATGTTTAGCCTTGATCCCATAATGGCTTTTGGTTCAGTCATGAACTAAACTCCATTATGGGATTCTAACGGATTTTAATATGTAATTTGGTTGCACATCTAAGTGTTAGAGTTGTTTTGCATATCATTGGGTTTATCTATCATGGTTGGTTTGTATGTATGAATGACTGATAATCTTCATGTTAGTATTTGTATGGAATTGGAAATGAACATATGAATATGGATGAAATCATGATAGCATGCGAATATGGAGATTGCATATTTTGTGAAACAGATAGGAATATACCGTTTTCTTGTATGAGCTAGAATAAGGGTTGTGCTTAAAATCAATAGGTTACAATTGCGCATAGGAATATGGTAATTGTGATGGTATTGGTGATTACATAAATTCTAACATCTGTAGATGATATGTGAGTTGGTTATAGTGCATTGGAAAATGGTTATAACTCGCTTTTATGCCCTTGGCTATTATCCTGTGATATGTGAACACTTCTTGCATGACATATGGCGATTGAATGAAATATTGAATGAAGTTAGGATCCCATTGTTTCCACATTATATTTAGTCCATTTATACTCTTATTTTTAGTTGGTAATCATAATTATTTTAAATCAACAATTAAGTCCATAGTCTTAGCATATAAATATAGTGAGTTAATTAATGCATAGTAGTCAAAGTTAACACTTTCTCTCGTGGGATCGATACTTTTACTTACTCAGATTACTTGTTGACCCGTGTATACTTGCATGAGTTAGAGCTCTTTTATAAGAACTATAAAAGAGGCAACAAGTTTTTGGCGCCGTTGCCGGGGAAAGGTGTTAATTTAGATAATTATCATTAGTTTAAAGTCAGATTGTATGACTTAGACAATTCTATCATTTCTCATTTCTATATTTGTTTTGTTTTGAGTACACAATGCTTGTAGAATTTTATGCACACGCGATCCTCCAACTCGAGTTAACACCAAAGACAAGCTAATATAAACCAAAAGGTTGGAAAGCGAGTGTCTTGGGTAAATCTGCAAGAAGCGCTTAGAAAGCATTACGATCATATGGCGGAAGAACAAAGGATGATCCAAGAGAAGAGCATCGGGCTCTAAGGGAATATTCCATGTCGAACATAAATGAATTACGATCTAGCATAGTCAAACCCATGATAGCAAAGAAACACCTTCAAATAAAAACGGGCACTATTCGGATGGTGCGAAATTCAAGATTCGGGTGTCTGTCATACAGATGATCCGAATGAGCACCTATTAAGCTTCATCGAGATTTGTGACACATTCAGATATAATGGTGTGACGGAAGATGCCATCAGACTACGGATATTCCCATTTTCATTGAGGGATAAAGCAAGGAGTTGGTTACATTCTTTGCCGGCTGGATCGATTACTACATGGGAGGATTTAGCACATAAATTTTTAGCCAAGTTTTTCCCAATGGCTAAGACTGCAAAGATGAGGACAGCCATATCTTAGTTTGAGCAACAACAGGGTGAATCTTTATATGAAGCATGGGAAAGGTATAAGGAGATACTTAGGAAGTGTCCACATCATGGTTTACCGTGACCGGTACGGTAATTAATTCGCTTTCTGATGGTTTGGGATGGCGGACTCGAATCGATTGTAGATCTGATCTGCGGGAGGGGCATTATGGGCAAAAAGCTATGATGAGGCCTATACGCTTATCGAGACAATGGCCGCAAATGACTATCAGAATCCTACAACTCGGATGTCTCAACCCAAAGTTGCAGGTATGTTGGAGGTGGATGCGATTACACAACTATCGGCACAAATGGCAGCCATGGCTAAGAAAATAGAGACGTTGACAGAGAGTAAAGTGAAGACGGTTGCTTTTGTTTATGAGATTTGTGTGGGGTCACACTCCACATACCAATGTGCTATCAGCTCAGAAGCAGTTCAGTATGTAAACTCCTACAGAAAGGACCAAGGCCAATTCAAGAACACATATCACCCCAACAACCGTAATCATCCAAATTTTAGCTGGTCTAACAACCAAGGACAACAACAAAATCAGTTCTAGCCGAATCAACAGTTTCAACAACAGTCAACACAGCCACAGTTTATACTGAAACCACCATTTCCACCGGGATTTACTCAACAGCAACAACACCACACTCCAGCTGCATCACATCCAGAGAAGAAATCAGAAGTGGAGGAGATGATGTTGAAATACATGGAAAACACCGAGGTCATGATCAAAAGCCAAGCAGTGGCTATCAAGAATTTAGAGACGCAAATGGGGCAAATGGCGACCATGCTTACTAATAGGCCCCAAGGTGCTTTGCCAAGCAACACAGAGGCAAATCCTAGAAGAGACGGGAAGGAGCAGTGTCAAGCAATAACATTGTGATCTGGAAAAGACTTGATAGTATTTCCAAGTCGCGCGCCCGCGCATGATAACACTAAGGAGGCCATGCGGCCACTCGATGCAGAGAAAGAAACTGAGGTGGATAGAAATCTAGAAAATTATGAGGTTCAGCAAAACGAAACGAATAAAGCAGGTTCAGAAGAGAAGGTCAAGAGTCCACTACAATCACTGCACCCTCAAATACCATATCCGCAAAGGTTAGCAAAGCAGAAAGATGACAAACAATTCAGCAAGTTTTTAGAGGTCTTCAAAAACCTACAAATTAATATACCGTTTGCCGAAGCATTGGAACAAATGCCAAGCTACGCAAAGTTCATGAAAGGTATACTGTCAAGGAAGAGGAGATTAGATGAGTTTGAAATGGTAGCGTTGACAGAAGAATACAGTGCAGTGCTTCAACATAAGTTACCTCCAAAGCTGAAAGATCCGGGTAGCTTCACAATTCCGTGAACTATTGGGAAGATGGAGTTTAACAAGTGTTTATGTGATTTGGGAGCAAGTATAAATTTGATGCCACTGTCTGTATTCAACCAGTTGGGATTACCGACTCCAAGACCAACGAACATATCATTACAGTTAGCCGACCGGTCTGTCACATATCCGCGGGGAATTGTTGAAAATGTATTGGTTAAAGTGGATAAGTTCATCTCTCCGGCTGATTTTATCAACCTAGATTTTGAAGAGGACAAGAATATTCTGATCATACTGGGAAGACCATTCTTGGCCACGGGCAGAGCTTTGATAGATGTACAAAAAGGGGAACTCACGATGCGAGTTCAGGATCAAGAGGTCATTTTTAATGCATTCAAAGCTATGAAATTCCCAACGGATTAGGAGGATTGTTTCTTCGTTGATTGGGTGAATCGGATTCTAGATGATGACATATAGAGTTTAGCAGACTATGAACCTTTGAGGAATATCACTGATGAGAATTCAGATGCAGAGGATGAAGAATTTGATGAATTTGTTCACTCTCGGGATACCAATCCCCAATTCAGGAGATTTAGACCCCCTGCAGAGCCATTGACGATAGCTGGAGATACCTCAATAAAGCTAAAACCATCTCCTGAGACACCTCCCGAATTGGAGTTGAAGCCACTACCGAGCATCTCGGTATGCATTTTTAAGTTCGATTCCAAATTACATGATTATTGCTTCTGCACTAACATCTTGTCAGGAAGAAAAACTGCTCCGAGTGCTTACAGAGTTCAAATCAGCTATTGGATGGACCATAACAGATATCAAAGGAATCAGCCCTTCGTATTGCATGCACAAGATCCTAGTGGAAGATGGTAGCAAGCCGACAGTTGAGCAACAAAGGAGGCTTAATCCAATAATGAAGGAGGTGGTTAAGAAAGAGGTACTAAAATGGCTAGATGCAGGAATAATCTATCCAATCTCAGACAGCGCATGGGTGAGTCCAGTACAGTGTGTTCCGAAGAAGGGTGGCATGACCGTTGTGACTAATGAGAATAATGAGCTAATGCCAACACGAACAGTGATGGGGTGGAGAGTTTGCATGGATTACCGCAAGCTAAACAAGGTTACCAAGAAAGATCATTTCCCGCTCCCATTTATCGATCAGATGTTGGACAGACTAGCAGGGCATGAATACTATTGCCTTCTGGATGGTTATTCGGGTTACAATCAAATTATGATAGCTCCAGAAGAAAGACTACTTTCACATGTCCATATGGCACTTTTGCTTTCAGAAGAATGTCTTTTGGGTTGTGTAATGCTCCAGCCACGTTTCAAAGATGTATGATAGCTATATTCTCCGACATGGTGGAACAGAATGTTGAAGTATTTATGGATGACTTCTCAGTCTTCGGGGATTCATTTGACTTATGTCTCGAGAATCTAGTTATGGTGTTAAAGAGATGCATTGAAACAAATTTAGTGCTAAACTGGGAAAAATGCCACTTTATGGTACAAGAAGGAATCATTTTGGGACACAAAGTTTCAAAGACGGGACTTGAGGTGGATAGAGCAAAACTGGATACTATTGAGCACCTGCCACCACCCACATCAGTAAAAGGAGTTCGCAGTTTTACGGGACATGCAGGTTCTACCAAGAGTTTCATTAAGATTTCTCCAAAATCACTAAACCATTATGCAAACATTGGAGAAAGATGCAAAATTCAATTTCGATGACACTTGCGTATCCGCATTTGAACACTTAAAGAGGAAACTGATTTCAGCACCAGTAATTACTGCACCCGATTGGACTTTACCGTTTGAATTGATGTACGACGCCAGTGATTATGCCGTAGGGGCTGTGTTGGGCCATCAGAAAGAAAAGATATTTCATCTGATATATTATGCTAGCAAGACCCTAACGGATACACAATTGAACTATACCACCACAGAAAAAGAGTTATTGGCAGTGGTATACGCTTTTGATGAATTTTGAGCATATCTGATTGGAACAAGAGTGATAGTGTATACAGATCACGCAGCGATTCGATATTTAATGGCCAAGAAGGACGCTAAACCGCGGCTGATTAGATGGATTTTACTACTGCAGGAATTTGACTTGGAAATCAAGGACAAAAAGGGAACTAAAAACCAAGTGGCGGACCACTTATCTCGACTCAAGAATCCGGAAAGAGAAGTACAGGATAACGTTATGATCAATGAGTTCTTTCCAGATGAGCAATTGTTTGTGGTGAAAGGGGAAGTGCCATGGTTTGTAGACTTCACAAATTATCTAGTAAGTACGACGGTATCTCCTGACTTGGTGGGATATCAGAAAAAGAAATTACTGTATGATGTCAAATGGTATATATGGGATGAGCCTTACCTGTTCAAACAGTGTTCGGATCAAGTGATAAGAAGGTGTATTCCGTATAGCGAGACCAAAGGGATTCTGCAAAAGTGTCACTCATCAGTGTATGGAGGTCACTATGGCGGGGAACGGACAACAGAGAGAGTCCTTCAGGCAGGGTTTTACTGGCTAACTATCTTCAAGGATGCTTACCGTTTCGTCTAGCGATGTGACAGATGTCAGCGAGTGGGAAATATCTCTAAAAGAAACGAGATGCCATTGAATACCATCCTAGAAGTAGAAATTTTCGATGTATGGGGCATTGATTTCATTGGACCTTTCGTTTCTTCCTGCGGCAATCTTTATATATTGCTCATGATGGATTACGTTCAAAATGGGTGGAGGTTGCGACTTTCTGAGACCAACGATGCCAAGGTAGTCCTCAAGTTTCTGCACAAAAGCATTTTTACGAGGTTTGGAACTCCAAGGGCTATCATTAGTGATGAAGGCAGTCATTTCTGCAACAGGCAATTCACCACCTTACTAGCTAAGTACAGGGTGAAACATCGCATCGCCACAGCATATCACCCACAAACAAATGGCCAAGCCGATGTATCAAACCGAGAAGTCAAAAAAATCCTGGAAAAAGTTATGAATCCAACATATAAGGATTGGTCGTTAAAATTAGATGATGCTGTATGGGCCTATCGCACCGCATACAAAACCCTGTTGGGGATGTCACCTTTTCAAATTATGTACGGCAAAGCCTGTCACCTCCCTATGGAGCTAGAGCATAAGGCTTATTGGGCAATACGGAAGCTAAACCTTGACTTAACATCTGCAGGGGAGAAAAGGCTACTTCAGCTCAATGAGCTAGATGAGTTTAGATTACAGGCGTATGAGAATGCGAAAGTATACAAGGAAAAAGTGAAAAGGTGGCATAATCGTAGGATAATGGATAGAACGTTCGAGTCAGGGCAAAGGGTGTTGCTCTATAATTCCAGACTTAAACTCTTCCCTGGAAAACTAAAATCACATTGGTCGGGTCCTTTCACAGTGAAAACTGCTTTCTTTCATTTGCGTCTGATTGAAATATACAACCAATTCCCAGACAAACCTTTCAAAGTAAACGGACAGCGGTTGAAGCATTACTTTGGTGATGAAGTGGAAAGACACAATGACACTATGATTCTCTCGTCGACATGAGCCTCCGGGACAGTCAAGCTAAAGTGACTATAACTTAGCGCTGGATGGGAGGCAACCCATCAATTTCATCTTGAAACTCTTTTCAATTCTTAAGTAAAATAGAAGTTAGAGTCATTCTATGTTGCTTGATACCTACTCTGTGTTGCACCCATCTTGTTGTAGGTGATTTGGGTTACACGCATCACAACCTCCACTTGGAAGTTCAGAACTACAGCTCAGGTAAAGCTACTCGCGGCCGCGCATGCCCCAACAGGTGTTACCTCGCGCCCGCGCAACTTGCAGATAGCTTTCACACCCTCGCGCGCCCATGCTAGATCAACCATACCAAGTCACGCGGCCGCGCGCTACGCCCAGCAGAGATCTTATTATTTACGTGTTTTATTATGAGTCTACTTTCCCCTAATAAAAGGCCCTTCCCTACCAATACATACGTATATCACCACCATCCTCATTGGAGTCAACCTAGGGTTTATCTTGTGGGATTGGGTGAAAGAAAGTTTGGGGATAGTATCATCTGCTGCAAAACACTCGCATTCTCTCCATAGCAGTTGGTCATGGGTCCAACAAGAAGCCGTGCAACCTCAATCTCTTCAACCTCTGATTCCTCATCCAGTGATCCCGATGACGATGTCATGGAACGAAGAAACTTCTTAAGCTGGGAGGCTCATCACATCTATTATCACCTTTTGAGTAAATCATTTATGCTGGAACGAGGCTTTAGACCCACCAAGATGGATGGACAGCTATGGAGCATGCTCCGAGAAAGGAACTAGGTTAGCCTGGCCGCCACACCTGTACCTATTCCAATGGAAGTCATTCGGGAATTCTACGCAAACGCAAAAGAGATGGAGCAACACGGTATAACGCTCGTTCGACAGGTGCAAGTGGATTTCCGCCCCTCAGCTATTAGAGCAGTGTATGGAATAACTGATACCCCACCTACTGGGTCAGCCAATTGGGTCCAAGGTGACCATTTAATGACTGACTTGGATGTTCTGATTTCAGAATTGTGCATCCCGGGCACTAAGTGGACCTGTAAGGTCGGAACAACCGAGCCTCTCTCTAGAGCCAACCAAGCAAACTTCCCACGGCCCGTCGCAAAGAGTCCATCTACCCGTAGCGACTGTCTTTGGCGATCGACACCTCCGTAGGTCGGCGCGCAAAGTCAACGCATTATATGAGAATCTTGGGACTTTTGCTCCGGGAATCTCCAGGGCTTTGGCTGAAGCATTCGCGTAGCAAGGAACCATGCTTGAATGGCCCCAGTTCGGGACCGCCGTGCCATATCCACCACCAGATTCACCAACCGAGGAGGGTGGTCATGCCGATCAATAGGGGAGTTTTTCTCATACCCTTTACCTTCATTCAATGAGGACATTGAACATTTTAAGTTTGGGGGTATTGGAGTACTTGCATAGTAGCAGCTTAGATTGCATTTTTATGTTAGCATGTTTAGTTTAATTTAGTTTAGATTGCATTTTATGTTAGCATGTGTAGTTTAATTTTGAATGACTTTGAGTTAGTTAAATGTTTAGCATAATTTTTTTTTTATTTTTATTCATTCTTAGTATGTTCTAGTTTAATGTCTCACATAAATTCTTGCGTATAAATAGAAATTTTTGCCTAAGCCAATGATGATAGTGAATTGTGAACGATTTCAGAATATGTTGCATAACACAACGTGGATATAATGTTTTACACAATGCGATTCATGTGGCTGTTTATATGCTTTCGGTTTGCACAATTGTGTTCATATTCACTTGTAAGTCTAAGATGTGTGTCTTGCATTGCTCAATAGAACATGTAGATTTAAAATGAGAAACATGAGGAAAATGTTGTAGATTGTAAAGTCATTGAAGTGCAAATTTTGGGGAAACTTGGGTATGCTGTGTATAAATATATATATATATATATATATATGCAATAATGTGACTAGTCTTAATTCGGGGCCCTGGCTACTTGAGTAAGTACGCCCGAGGGGATTGTCTCTATACCTAGCGCCCTAAGGTCTTTCATGGTCTGGGAGTCGTTGGTTGAAAGCTCGCTAAAGGGTAGCAGTGTGCCTAATGGATTGATACATTGCACGGTCATGTGAAAAAAAAAGGAAAAAAGTAAATAGCAATAAACACCGCGGGAAAGTGCGAAATCACCCTCGTGGGTAGTAATAAAGCAATAAACCCATTGTTGAGCCTTAGTTTGCGGTGATATGTTTAAACAGTCTATGTTGCATGAATATACATTAATCTTGATTTAGACTATAATTTTCTATTTGGAGTAGTGTAGGATATATAATCTTTGCTTGGATCAAGTTTCTGTGAACAACACACACACACAGCATCTTTATAGCAGTCATGAATTATCTGAGTGTATGATGTTATGTCTATGGTTTGGTTTGAAACTATGTTCTGGAATCTAGATAGTTCACTGAGGTAATTTGAAATTTGAAATTACATTATGGCTAAGATTATGTGAGACTAGGTTGCATCATAGAGTAGTTGCATAGTTTAGTAGTTACATTTTCAGTGTTCATTCATATGCATTGCTTGAGGGCAAGCAACAGTTCAAGTTTGGGGGTATTTGATAAGTGATATTTTTACTCACTTATTGTATATTAATCCATGCGAATTGTGCCCACCTCAAGTACATTTCATTTTGTTTTAGTTGTATTTCACGTTATTTTGCATTGCATATACTTAAAACTCCTTTTGGTGAATAAGTGCGAGAATCGGCTTCATTTTGGGGAATTCGAGGTATCGGTGGCGGATGCATGAAGGCTAGTTGAAAGCGAGGATGTGCATGGCATGGAAGTACAATAAGGCATGGAAATCAAGCAAGCATGAGGATTAAAGCAAGTAGCGAATGACGAAAGCAAACCCAGACTCGGGAATTGCGGGACACAGTAGCCTGACAGTTCAAAGCGGACTTCACAGCACCGCCAGTATAGAACTTTACATGGGAACCTTCTACAAGTCAAGCGCCCGGTGAGGCAAGGACACGCGACCATGAGAGACTCATTTCGCGCCATGAGCATGAGTGCCATGACCGCGCGAGAGGACATTTGATTTTGTCTGAACCTATTGTGAGTCTCGCGGACGCTTGGAAACACTAAGGACGCCACAGCTGCAGCGATCTTGATCTTTGTAATTTGTTTTATTCTTATTTCTTAACTTAATGATGTGTAATGCGGTATAAAATGATTCTGATGTGTGTCAGAGAAAGAGATTAGACTTTTATTACGTAACTTTCATAGTAGAAACTGGGGTTTACACCTTGGTAGAGATTCCAACGTAGGAGAAAGCCATAACGTCTATTTTTCTCTACTTCTTCTTGGAGATCTCTGTCATCGTGGATATTGATTATTGTTTATGGGAATTCTTTGTGGATTCAATAGTTAATCATTGGTTTCTATTCAATGATTGGGTTTGATCATTCTAACTTTCTTCTATTCGTTTGTTTATTGATCATGTTTAGCCTTGATCCCATAATGGCTTTTGGTTCAGTCATGAACTAAACTCCATTATGGGATTCTAATGGATTTTAATATGTAATTTGGTTGCACATCTAAGTGTTAGATTTGTTTTGCATATCATTAGGTTATCTATCATGGTTGGTTTGTATGTATGAATGACTGATAATCTTCATGTTAGTATTTTTATGGAATTGGAAATGAACATATGAATATGGATGAAATCATGATAGCATGCGAATATGGGGATTGCATATTTTGTGAAACAGATAGGAATATACTATTTTATAGTATGAGCTAGAATAAGGGTTGTGCTTAAAATCAATAGGATTACAATTACATGACAGGAATATGGTAATTGTGATGGTATTGGTGATTACATAAATTCTAACATCTGTAGATGATATGTGAGTTGGTTATAGTGCATTGGAAAATGGTTATAACTTCGCTTTTATTCCCTTAGGCTATTATCACGTGATATGTGAACACTTCTTGCATGACATATATGGCGATTGAATGAAATATTGAATGAAGTTAGGATCCCATTGTTTCCACATTATATTTAGTCCATTTATACTCTTATTTTTAGTTGGTAATCATATTAGTTTATATCAACTATTAAGTCCATAGTCTTAGCATATAAATATAGTGAGTTAATTAATGCATAGTAGTCTAAAGTTAACACTTTCTCTGTGGGATCGATACTTTACTTACTCTGTATTACTTGTTGACCCGTGTATACTTGCATGAGTTAGAGCTCTTTTATAAGAACTATAAAAGAGGCAACAGTCGTCACACCACCAGTTCTGCCAATTGATTAACTTTCTCGCGCAGAGCCTTCATCTTCCGTTCCATCATAAACTGGAACTGTGCATAATCCCATTTGTCAGCACTATCCTTGTGTCTAGGAGGATCCACCACTGTAGTGGGAAGTCTGTCCACTACTCTAATTAATTATGTTAACCTCCTCTTCTTTGTGTTGAGGAAGAGGGCTGTCTTGCATATGGGGTTGTTCGGGTTTAGTCACCACGATCTCACCATTGTCAATTAAATCCTGGATCTTATTCTTCAAGGCCCAGCAATCGTGAGTATCATGTCCTTGAGCTCTAGCATGATAAGCACACTTTCTGTTAGCATTGAAACCCTTCCCACTCGGGTTGACTGGTGGACGAAGATGGGTAATTTTCTTCTGAGTTGTCAGAATATTCAGAATGTTCTCGAGTGAGTCCCCTAAGGGTGTGAACACTCGAGTGCGTCTGACTTCTCCACCTTTTGGCAATGGAGGGTTTGAAGATTGTGCTTGAAAATGGGAGTAGTTTCTCTTTTGAATAAGCATGCTTTGACTGTCTTTTTGCCCTTGTAGTATCAAGGATACATCTTCCTCTTTCTTCTTATAGACCATCCATGGGTTATTTTCATAACTTTCAGATTGGATGTGCTCAGCTACAGCTTTTAAAGCGGCAAGGTCTTGAATCTTTCCTGATTTACATCCCATCTCGGCCATTTCTCCGTGTTTGATCATTTTAGAGAATGGTTTGCCAAAGCCTGCTAAAACTCTCTCGTAGAAGGCAGCTTCTTGAATATCTATGATGGTCATCACCATTTCAGACTCAGTCATAGATGGAATAACTTGAGCAACCAGACGCCTCCATCTTTGGGCATACTCTCTAAAAGACTCATTAGCTTGTTTCTTGACCTTGGTAATTTGGTACCGGTCAGGAGCCATCTGAGTTTGGAAACTTTACTGACTGAGGAAAGCATGAGCTAGCTCCTCCCAGCTATGAATCTTGGAGTTGTCTAATCTAGTGTACCATGATCTGGCTTCTCCAATCAGACTTTTCTAAAACAGCTGCATTCTGAGCTTCTCATCCTCGGCATAACATCCGAGTTCTCCAATGAAGACTTTTAAATGTGTGTAAGGATCTCCCAATCCATCATACGTTTCAAAATCGGGAGTCTTGAATTTCTCTAGATAATGAACCTTAGGGAAGATGCAAAGGTTTGAATATGAAACACTCCCGTGTGCTCTAATCCCTTTGATAGACCGAATGGTCTCTTCCATTTGTAGGAATTTCTTCCTAATATCACAGGTGTCTGGATCTTATTTGAGATGGGTGATTTTAGGGGTTTTGTTGGTTTTGTCTAACTGAGATTCAGGTACATGAATTTATTTGTCTGGTCCCTGAGTTCCTCCATGTGCAGAGGATTCTGCATGTATGGGTATTTGTGGATCCTGATTGGACTTGTGTAGTTCTTTAAGCAGAACAACAAACTCTATAATTTGGTTACTTAATCCTTTGAACTCCTCGCGAGAGACAGGAGTAGGATTAGACTGGCCAGATGTAGCCATGCTTGGTTGTAGGCTTGTTTCCTTTTTAGACTTTGAACGGGTAACATGACCAATTGCTTCCCTATAAAAAGACTTATGTAGTTTAGTCTTAGGGAATGTAGAAATGTTACATGTTATGTGATGTGTCTGTTTAGGAATATTATCCTACAAAACGGATGTCAGTTGACAAGATAGCATGAAAAGTTTTGATATGAAAGGGAATGCATGTACACATATTCCTTTATTTTTTCCATTACATTGAGATAGACATGGACATGAAATTACAAGTAATTAAAATGGGAAAGTATGAAGAGACTTCCTTCCGCGTTTGGTTTATCAGAGGCTGACCTATCTTAGGCTACTCTCGCGGCTTTTTGGCATGAAGGTTCCCAAATCATCGTAATTTACTCAACGAGAATTTAATTCGATCTTTCAACTGGAGCGAATTTTGGTGGTGCCTTTCCCGAGACTCGTTTGAATTAGTCTTCCTACGAGTCCAGTAATCAAACACCGACAGGATAGCCTCCTGGTGGAGGAACCACTCAACATACATTCACATACAATGTGTCTCACCGTATGGAAATGATGACATGTGCAAAACACTAATATCACAAGCAGATATGGTGCAAGGCACTAAATGCAATAAGTAAATGCATTCGTAGACATTCATTCAAATGTAAATGCAACATCCACACATATGCAAATAAATGTTTTAAAAAGTTTGTAAATAGCAGCTTAAGCCCTCTTATTGGAGTCCCCAGTAGAGTCGCCACCTGTCGACGTCAGGATTTTTATTTATCCCTTTTCTGTTCTTGTCTTTTGGTGTTCTCATGTTAAGTGAGATTTGTTTGAAAAATAAGTTATGAAAAGGTCCGACATGTATATGTCGACGATTGGGACTGTAAGAGTCGTCAGTTGGTTTTTTTAAATGGTTTCACCAATTCAACCGATAAAAGGTTTGCACATTGACATAGTGATGTGACACTATTTAACTGGTCTGTGAAACCGAGATTCGTTAGGGTCCGGGGGCTTGATTATGCAGAGGGAAGGTGTTAGGCACCTCCCGACATCCGTGGTGACATGGTGACCGCCACTTTTAAATTAAAACCTTTATCTGAATGTGTGTGTGTAGATCAATGTGAAATTATCTTGAAGTAGTGCTATTCCTCGTTTGCACCTATATACAAAGGGTTTGAATTTTGTATAAAATTTCAGTTTTAACAAGATATAGCAGTGATGTTTTGTAAAAGAGGTTTTTCAAACCCTTATGCTCAATAGTAATTGAGGCCTTTTGTAAGACCCCAAATTTTATGAAATAAAAGTATTCAATTTTTTCTATTTAGTAAATAGTTAAATTGATAAAAGTTTAAAGTTATAGGTGAAATGTGCAAATTTTGCAAAATAAGCAAGTGGTTATAAAATATTCATTGTTGTAGAGGAATAACATGGTGGTCTCTAGCTGTGGAGGTTCTCCCTAAACAATATGGAAATAATTTGATTGAGAACTTTAGAATAGTATGTTGTATTTTATACATCATTTAGTAGTTATATTTTGTGAATCAAATAGGGTGAGGCAAACCCAACGTTGGAAGGGTGTTTTGCCACTATCACACAAGATGTCTAACGACATGCGACTTCGTGTTATCATAAGATAGGGTTGTGCACATCCACTTGCTGAGTATATCTACGAGCACTACCTATATAATCTTGGAGTTTGGATGAAATATAATTCTCAATTAGAGACAGTGGAGATAATTATATGTCAAGAGAAGACTCACCATTAGAAAGAATATGATTGTAATCTTCTCATTTTTCTTTGGGGTCTATTGGGTTAACCAAGGATAATTCTCCAGTCTTATGATATCTATTATAACTTAAATGCATGGCCTCCCATGTATGAAGGTTTCCTTAAGCATTTTCCGAAGATTTTAATTTCTAAAATAGTTATTGACTGTACCTTTATGTAAGGTGCTATTGTGACGTGCTATCAAATGTTGGGATGAGAGTCACAATTGGTATATATTTGTACCAAAACTCACAACATATGTGTTGTTGTATTTTGTACGACAATTGTAATAATAAAGTTGAAGTTATTTTCTGTACCACGTATTTGGCGACTCATAATGGGTTGGGTGGAGAGGACCTATTTTGGGGTTGTTACAGTTGGTATCAGAGCTTAGGGATATGGTCTTTGGCGGAGATCAGGGAATAGAACTAGGAGGGGAGAGACGAGTAATATCCTTCGCTAGTGTGTGTCCTACCTAAGCTAAATTTTATTACTTAAGTTGAAAAATTGTGATATGTCAATTAACCTTTGTTTTGAAGTTGTATTCTAGAATGATATCTGAAATATAGGAGATGAGAAATGGATAAATCATGATGACCAGGGAGATAGAATCTGAAATGAAAGCAAGCTATTCTTAACTCTTCGAAATACCAGGTACGTAAATTTCGGGGATGAAATTTCATAAGGAGCGGAGATTGTAAGACCCCGAATTTTATGAAATAAAAGTATTCAATTTTTTCTATTTAGTAAATAGTTAAATTGATAAAAGTTTAAAGTTACGGGTGAAATGTGCAAATTTTGCAAAATAAGCAAGTGATTATAAAATATTCATTGTTGTCGGGGAATATTGGTTTGGTCGTGGAATATTCTTGTTGTCGGTGAATATTCGTACGATGGCACAGCCATTTGTGGGCCCCATAACAGAATAACTGTCGGATGAAGAAAACGACAAAGTTGAGTTTTTATAAATAACGGCGTAATCGTTCACATTAACAACTGTTGGAATACCCGGTGGTTAAAATACGATGTCTGGCGTGGTTGCACAAAGATAGCACACATGTGCACATTATTTTTGAATTATCGATTCTTACATAAGAAGACACTACTCAATAATTGTTACAGTAATTACTGTTCAATATTTTATTTTATTGATTCAATAATTGCTACGTTGATATTTTATATTATTGTTGTTCAATAATTGTCACTGCACAATATTTCTTATTATCAGATCGATAATTCATATTATTTGAATAATATTATTAGAGAGCATTATTGGCAATGTCTAAGGAAGTTCTGTCTAGGAAAGGGGTTAAGTTGCCTAATTGCGGGCCAATAAGGAGAAATCCTTATCGAAAAGCCCCCTCTTTCCTGGGAACGACCTGGTTGTCATAATTGTGATTCTGTAATATTATTTGTGAATAATTAATTATTGATTTATATGATAAGGAAATATTTATTCTATGTTGATGGATAGGGAAATATTTATTTTGTGTGGATATAAATGAAGGAATTAATGCTGAGGTGTTTTATCAGTATTTTGTCAAAATGGAGGAATTCTTAGAAAAGTGTCAATTGTTGAAAATTGATATTTTATCTTACATTATAAATGTATAATGTGGTTATATAATAATGGTGATATTTTCACACTAAATTTACAGTGCATGAATGAAATGAGAGAAATCTAGAAATCAAAAGAAGAACAAAATATGGGATTTTCGGAAAAATTAGTTTATTACTTGATTTTGTAAAATCCATAACTCGTTATGTATAATGAGTTAGGAGATGATCCATATATCAAAAGAAAGCCATGTAAGTAAGCTAACCGAAGAAATTTGAATCACCCAAATATTCTTTGTGAATTTTTCGTGGTGACTATTTTAGTGAAACTGGTATGAGGGACTTATAGTCCGAAAATCAAATCAGTGTTCCTAAAGCTCTATTGCGTGAGTTATAATTTTAATCCGACCATGGGATCATTATGATTTTTGGATATGTTATACATATATAAGTTGAGTATATGTCCACAAATTTTAAACCGTTAAAAATTAACGTATGATTTGTTATGAATTTTAAGAGGTGTTGAAAATCGTCCGTATGTGGATTTCAAACATTTTTTTGTTTGGAATTTGGGAAAACTTTCTTCTGCAAAGTTGTAGAGAATTCGATTTCCTATGGAATGGACATACAATTCGTATTTTTCTGATAAAATGGTTATTTATTATGAATTATTGAATTTTTGGAAAATAAATATTTTTATTAAAAATATGGGTGGGCCCCACTTTTGGTTGTTTGGAAAAGTTGGCTGATTTTTGGTGGGCCCCACTTGTGATGGCTGATAATTTGGTCTTGGTTCGACACTTGGCATGCGTAGAAAATTTATTATTATTATTTTATTAATTTAGTCTCCTTTGGCATTCTAGCATTTTCCTATAAATAGAGTGTTTAGTTAGAATTGAAAATACACCAGAAACAAGTTTTTTTTTTCTCTCTCTCTCTCTCTCTCTATTATCGAGCGTATTTTGTGAGTATTTAGATTCTTTGAGAGTTGCTATTCAGTGCAAGTTTCCTTCGGCATTACATCCGAAATTCCAGCCAGAAGTACTATTCTTTTGAGGTAAGGGATAAGGGATGTTATTTTCTTTATAATGATGTTATTCTTTCAATATCATTATACTGAAATATTGGTATGGATTTTATTGTGGAATTTCTACCTTTTTCATGTCAGGGTTACGATTCACGTATACGACACTATTCATGTATATGACACTATTTACGTATATGACATTATTTACGTATACGGTACTATGTACGAATACAGAGTACTATTCACGAGTTACTATTCACGGGTACTATTCACGACAAAATTGGTTTCTTTTTCTGACCAAATTATCGCTGATTTATGAATCTTACTCTTGAAATTAAATATACAGTTGTTGTCATATTGTTTTTATTATCATATATAACATTTTTATAATTCTGGTGATGAAACATCTCTTTGACTTGAGTGTAAAGATGGGTAGATTATTGGTATGATCGTGACTATGAGTTTTCTTTGGCCAGTAGTGCAAAGTTGGATTGTTGACTGGTATGATCGTGACCATTGAATTTATAATTGAATATCTTTAGCTTAAGTGCAAAGGTGAATTGATCAACATGGTTATAATTATTATTTTGAAATGATTATATATTTCTTTGAGATATTAATATCTTTGGCCTGTAGTGCAAAGATGATCTGTTGTTGAATATCTTTGGCCTGTAGTGCAAAGATGATCTGTTGTTGAATATCTTTGGCTTGTAGTGAAAAGATGACCTGTTGTCGAATATCTTTGGCCAGTAGTGCAAAAATGAATTGTTGACGAATATCATTGGCCCGTAGTGAAAAGATGAATTTATTAGTATGATTATGAACAGGAACTGTGATTTAGTATAACCATGATCTTTGATGTTTCAGGTAAAGACATGTGATGAAAATTATCTTCGTCCTGTATGAGAAGAGGAATTTAGAACCACAATTATGATTATGAATTATTCACATGATTATGGATCGGAACTGTTGATTGATGTTATAGGCACAAAACATTGTTGGTGGTCTTTTAACATGGAGAAGATAATAGACTTTATGGTCTATTTGACTCTTCTAATGGATTGCTCATTCCGCTGCAACTATAGTTGAAAAGTTTTATCATCTACCTAAGTTATAAATCTCTGATTCATTACTGACGAAGGCTATGAATAATTTAATTATCTTTAGTCATGATATTCTTTATTGGGCTAGTTGTGCTCACCCTTTTGCTTCACAATTCCTTTCAGGTAATAAGAGTGTAGCTAGGTCGAGCGGGGGTAACAGGGGAATAGAACGGTGGTCTCTAGCTATGGAGGTTCTCCCTAAACAGTATGGAAATAATTTGATTGAGAACTTTTGAATATTGTGACACCCCCAAATCTGGGTACTTCAATTCCACGGGATTTGGTGTTCACTGTACAAATATCATCTATCTATCTACCCGTACTAAATGCAAACCATGCAATAGATAGAAATAAAATCCTCCCCTTATGGGGTTACAACATCTGAATAGTAAATACAATCACAGGTTAAACTAACCTTAAACATCTGTGGGGAAACATAAACAATTAATAAGTCTTAACAACATTAAGCCTTAACACATAAATTCAACATCTCATAAATACAAGTCTTCAACATTTGTTAACCTTGCCCTTGCCTTTACTAGTAGAAGGCTCGTCGGTTCTTTCGTTCTTAACTGCAATGTTATTATTAAGCATGAGTGAGCACTATTGCCCACAAGTAAAATAATGAAATAATAATGTATAATAACATGCGAGTGAATCAAAGACTTCTGAAATAAAAGCTCAACTTTTGAATCAAGAATGAATAAAAAGAATCAAAAGATTTCTGAGGGTCATAAGACCTTGAACTATGTCCTAGGTTATCAAGGGTTATACTTGAAACCTTTAACAGTCATAAGACTATTGACCTTTCTACTCGTACTTAGGGGGATCAGTCCTTAGTACCATACTGTGCACAATATCTTAACGCTAACGCATAAGTAATCCCCTATACAGGATTGTTCATCTCAGTTTGACATTCGAGTCTGTGACAACCCGAAAATCCAGATTGTCCAAAAATTAAGATTTAAAGAATTAGTTATTAATAAAATGAATTTTTATTAATACTATTTTGTGCTATGTGTTTATTAATCGTTCTATAACCTAGAATGATTATTAATCTGGAGGATTCTGGCTACGAGCTAGATTGAACGAGTAAGAATTTTCAAGGCGAAAATAAAATTTTTCCGGGAACAAAATATTCTCGGAGAAAAAGAAGAAACAGGCACTATTCACCCAACGAAACCTAAGGGTTAGGATTTGAATAACCTAAGCCTTTTCGAGAGTTCGGTATGTCAAAATGACATTCCGTCGAAAGATTTGACGATAATATATCGTGAAAAGTTAAGTAAGCCGATAAAAGTTTTTCTCGAAAAATGTGCAGAAATCGGACGAAATAAAAACGACGAAAAGTACTGGTGTGTACTTTTCATTCGTTTAGCTACGTTAGGAGAAAACGTGAAGGAAAACGCTTAACGTGGAAAAGTGTTTTTCAGTTTTTCGGAGATCCAAAGATTACGTAAAAGTTAATCGGTAAACAAAAGACCAAATATCCAAAAATATTTGAATTCCGAGAATTGCAGTTTTCGAACTGTCGGACGAATTCTGAATTAAGGAAGCACGAAGCTTCCAAGGTAAGCTAGGTAAAGGAGGTGAGGCGGCCACTTGGCCACCAAGTAAACTTGGTGGCTAAGTTATGAATAGTAAGGAGGTTAGGAGGGGAAATGACTAAAATGCCCCTAACCTTGGTTTTCTATAAATAGAAAGCTTAAGTTCATTATTTTGAGCTTTTGAAAATCCTACTCTTTGAGAGAGAAAGAGAGAGGGTTCGGATGGAAGAAGAGAGGGACAGGAATGAGGAAAAGCTAGCTTGATTGCACGCTTTGTCCGACGGAAGGAGATTAAAGAAGAACGGTAATCCAAACACTAGTTTCTTCTAAATTTTCTTTAAGTTTTTATGTTAAAAAACAAAACTTAATGAGGATAAGAATTAGATTAAGTTATAAAAGATTTCATATGGTTGAAATCGTAAGAAATGAAGAAATAAGTATTAGAAATTTATTTTATAAATTTCTTAAGGAAGTATAAGATTCGTAAGGATTTTGAGCGATCCGAATGAATCTTATGATTGAGTAGGCTAAATAAGTAAGGAATGGTGTTCTATAACATCAAATTCCAAGAAAAAGTGAAATTGTAATCCAAAATATCGATTAAAAATGAAGAACGAATGAAGAACACGAAGAACACGAAGAACGTTGTTGATGGACAAATTTAAAACCATCGTAGTATAAATGTTGTTGATGGATAAGTTTAAAACCATCGCGTATAAGTTAGATGCTTATTGCTTGGTTAGGAACGTTAGAAACGTTCATGAAGAACGGATTAAAACGGAGCTATAACGAAGTTATGGCAAAAAGTTCATCAAAAAACGAGCGAGAATTTGAAAGTTAGTAAATGAACCCGAACGGGTTGGGTTTCATAAGAATGTAAGAGAACGTATAAAATGTGAGTCGTAGATTCAAGAACGAACGAATTCCGAGTTTGGATGACCGAATTACGAACGAACGAACGAAGAACATTAAAAACGTTAAAATGAACGAAGAGAGAAGATTAAGCCAATTGAATGGCATGTTAACGGATTCAGAACAAATTTCTGTCTGTGGGTAATCGAAGTACGTAAGATAAGGAAGAAAATGGCTTTGGAACGACCTCGTTCTAAGTTATAACGAAGAAGTTATGAGATTTTGAAATCAGCGTCTCAAGCTTGTAAAAGACTTAAAAAAATTTTTCTAGGTTTCATGCTCTGGCGCAAGTGCTGAAGTTGTTCCTTGGCCGTAAGGCAGCATGTCACGAGCTCGCTACCATAACCTTCTGGAGAGTGGCGTCGCAGCGCGAGAGATAACAAAGGACTTGGCACCACAGCGCCAGCCCAGGAAGAGAGGAGAGAGAAGTAGGTCGCACCGCAGCGCGAGAGGAAAGGAAGGGCACGGCGCCGCAGTGCCAGTGCAGGGCAATACCCAGAAATGAGATTTTAATTGCTCAATTTCTCTGGGGATGTGCAAGAAAGAAATATTTACATAATGTTCAACTAATGTAACACATAATCAAGTGTTTTAAACCTTTAATAAAGGTTGAACGAAAAGATTAAACGAGATTAAAAGACAAAGAATGTAGATGCGGGTTACGGAACCGATGTTCGGGGACCATAGTCGCGATAAACGAACGTGGGGGATTGCTATGATTGTGATTCCTTAGACGTTGGTTGACGATGTTAATGTATAACATTTTGATGTTATGACATGACATTGAGAGATGAATGTAAAGCGTTTAGACGCTGTGAACGCAACATTGTTGCGATGAACGATCGGTCTTAGCATACAACGAACCATATGGCTTTGACATTAAGGAATTATAATGAACATGGGGTTCATGGGATGGATAACGATCAAAAGCGATTAAAACCTTGAGTAAAGGTTAAATGAGAGATTAAGAGACGAGCAACGTGAACGTTGAATACGTAAACGATCTTCGTAAATCGTATTCGCGTTTGACAAACGTTCTAAGTATACCCTAGTTGTATGACTTAGACGTTGATGAAAGTAGTAATTAAGATACGAATGGTATCAAGAAAGCCGTATTGAATGATAATAAGATTAATGAAAGCCGAATTGGAGTTGGATAAGAACAAGTTCTGAGGTATGGCAATTACTTGCCAGAAAGCCATAAGGAATAAGAAATTAACTTAACGAACATTATAATTTAATAGTTCATATAAGTTAAGAGAAAGTTAGTTTGTGGTACAATCGTAACCTTTGATGGTTGACATATTGGAGCTGGGCTAAACAATTCCTTCAGAGAGCAAAGGTATATATGAAACTGGAAACCGATCTAACTCACTGTGTGGGCAGTGTAGATGAGACGGGAACTTGTTTGTTGGTTGTTTGTGGGAAACCACTCAGAGTACCATATAGACTACTAGCAGAGAAGCGATGTGTGCTGAGTCCTAGAGAAGTATAAGAAGAAGATAAGAATGTAAATTATCAAAGATGATGAAAGTTTTGAGTAAGACATCTCCGTATGTCATGAAACCGTAAACTGGTAATGAAAGTTAGTCACATAAAATTATATTATAAGACCGCGAACCTTAATAAGTAAAGTTAAGTAAACCAATGCGTAAGTCAAGTATATGACTAATTGGTGTATTTGTTATTTCCTTATGTGTTATAGAGATTGGAATGAAGCGATTCGGTATGTGTCATGTAGGTATCGCGTAGGCAAGTTTCCTAACTTCATTCATATTTTAAATGAATGCTAGTTTCTTAAACTTCTCGGATGTTGAACTTGAGAAGTTCACATACATGTCTTGAATGTGTGATATTTGTACAAGGTGGTAGAATGTATGAGGCCTTGTGCCACAATTTGAACACTTCGGTGTTTCTGTGAGATGAACTATTCTATGATTGAACTATTCAATAAAAGAATATTCTGTTTATACATGAACAGTTATTGTTAAGTCTTTGCTATTGATTCTAGCCAGACAAAATGTGTATGAAAAAGAGTAGAGAATTAAAGTATTTCAAAGTGAATGTGACTAATGTTTTAAAATGATAGGAATCGAGATTATTCATATTGTTCAAGCTACTTCATAACCTTTGTTCGGTTATCGAAGTTCCAAATGAAATGTTAAATTCTTGAAGTTGTATGTTCAACTGTTATGACTTGCTGGGCAATTGAATGCTCACACTTGTTTTAAATGAAAAACATTTTCAGCGAACGATGTTAGAAGAACTTAAGGATCCCGTAAGGATCAAGCTGACGGTATCCAGATGAAGTACCATTCAGAATATGAATGAGCGAGAAGATCAAGTGAAGACTTGTAATATAGAAAGATGAGAATTAAACTATAGAATAGTTTAATGAACGATTATGTATCCTTGGTGGCAGATAAAAGTCACTCGTGCAAGATGTAAAGAATAATGTAATTATCATTATTTGTAATGAGAAAAGCTATAAGGTTTATAGAACTTGGGATTTGAGAGTGTATGTTGTTATATTTCAGTATATAATGATGTATGCAGAATGAATGATGTACTCGTGACGTACGAAATCCGGGTGTGAAGATAGACCGGATTTCAGGGCGTTACAGAGTCCGCACTAAAGGAAGTTTGGTTTGGATAATTCATCAAGGGTTCTGAAATTTAGAACGCTCATCAACTATGGACTACTCGAATCATAAAGGGGTCGCTAGTCTAACAAGGTTTAATAGTAATTGAATATTTAACTTGGATACAATCTCAAAGATATACAATAGAATAATTATTGTACAATAGCATCATGCTTGAAAGATTAATAGGCTTTAATATAACAAAACAGACTTGATCAATAATAATGAGAACTTGCTCAATGTAGAAAGGTGAATTCATCAACTTATATAATGATAACAAGTAGGGTTAGGAAAACTTGCCTCGTGCGTAGATTACACTAAAACTAAACTCGTTCTTTGATTTAACTTCTACATATCAATTACGTTCACAATACCAGTCAATTATAACTTACTAAACATCACACGTTTATTCTTTGTCTAACTCGAATTTAGGACTATATTTAGTCATATTACCATACTTGTTTCCACATAAAATTACACTATACGAACAACAAGCTAAGTATATAATCAACAATTCAATCAACATGTAATTATCTTCTTGACTTGGTAAAAACTCATTTTAATATCTCATTATATATCTAACAAGTTTTTATGTTCATTAGACTAGGTTACTAACACATTTCTATACTTGAACATTAAAAATGCATTTTCTGGACATTCTGCTAAGTGGCACTATGGCGCCACTTTTGTCTCTGGTCTTGGCTATTACCATTACAGTAATATGACTATGACACTTATTAGCGTCGTTCTTGTTGCGTGTTCTTACAGTACTTAGTCAGTGTTGGCCAGAAAAAAATAAACTAGGAGTTGAAATACAAGCGACACTCCAGAACTCTAAATTCGATTCACGAAGAACACAAAATTCAAATGAAATAAACACTACATAATCATTAATTCTCCAAATTAAACATACCCACATGTTAGAATTCATATATAATCAATACCCAACATTTATAAAGTGATTTTAACCCATTAGAACACATAATCACAGAATTAAATTATGCAAATTGTACTGTTCTTGATGTTCTTGAAGTGTTGAACATAAATTCCTAAAATTCAATGCCACGGATTCGTTATAAAACCAAATCCAACCATTCAAATTTCATTTTGTTCATTTTATCATGCATAATCACATATAAGTGGAAATTTTATAGAAAAATTTAAGGTTGACATATTAAAGTTACGTATAAGGGATATGGCCATATAACGTACTCTGTAAATTTTTGAAACAACAAATCATAATGTTATGAAACTTATGATATGGAATCATATACAATATATATTAAAACATGCTATACTACTCGAATTATTACATATATCCCTAACACAATTTCCCAATTTACAGAGATTCACAGAAAGAATGAAAGCCATATTCATGAAAACTTTAAAAGACGTAAAATAAACATTTGGGTTGAAGAGAATTACCCAAGCGTAGATGAAAAGGATGACAATTACCCTCTAATCTTTCTCAAAGATTTCTCAAACTCTCTCTGAAATCTCTCTGGCTCTCAATTAACTCAAATGATGAATACGTAAGTTAAACTCAACTGAGCCTTTATGTGCAGAGTTGAGGTCAGTTATTCCATTCGTGGATTAACTGCCCCCAACTCCTCCTAAGGCCTCATTTGGCTAACAAACTAGGTTCAAAACTCTTTATTTTAATAAAACCTTTTATCATATAGTGAAAATAATGTCACACCCATTTTAAATATCTTATTTAATTTAACTTAAATAAAATATAATAATTTCTCATTTATTCACATAGTCACATACTTAAATTTCTTCTTTAATAATAATGTCAAATTATTAAATCTCTAATTAATAAATAAATTAATTAAAATAACATTAGGCTTATTAAATATTTCTTTTAATACAATAAGCTCACATAATGACATACTTTGAATAACAAAAATTCTCCATATTAATTTAATAAATATAACACATATAATTAAATTAATCTACCACAATTGCATCAATTAATTCTTTAATCTAATAATTAAATCATCGAAAATATTTATTTACTTCAATAAATATTAAAATTAAATTACAAAAATCTCGTTCGTCACATCTTTCCCCCCTTAAAAGGATTCTGTCCCCAGAATCATGACTCAATAAATTCAACCCGTTACATTCTCCCCCCCCCCCTTATAAAGATTCTGTCCCCATAATCGCTTACACATAAATTAAGTAAATAAATGAGGGTAATTCTTCATCATATTCTCTTGAGTTCCCACGTAGCTTCTTCAAATGCCAGGGTTCCTCCAAATTACCTTAACAGAAGGTATTACTTTATTTATGAGAACTTGTTCTTTTCTATCGATAATTTGAACATGAATTTCTTCGTGAGATAAGTCTTTTTCAAAATGTAGGGGTTCGTATTCAATTACATGCTTGTAATCGAGTTTGTAGGGTCGTAAAACAGAAACATGGAAGAAGTTATGGACATTCTCGAGTGCTGGAGGTAGGGCTACCTCGTACGCAACTTCGCCGATTCTTCTCAGTACTTCAAATGGTCCAATGAATCTTGGACTCAATTTCCCTTTCTTTTCGAACCTGATCTTTCCCTTCCAAGGAGAGACCTTCAAGAAAACATAACTACCTGATTCAAATTTGATATTTTTACGATGTGGATCAGCGTATTTCTTCTGTCTATCTTGAGCTGCTACTAGTCGTGCTCGGATCACTTTGACTATTTCTGCTATCTGCTGTACAAATTCTGGCCCTAGCAATTGTCTTTAGCCAACTTCATCTTAATAAAGTGGAGTTCTGGACTTTCTCCCGTATAATGCTTCATAAGGCGGCATGCCTATACTAGCGTGGTGACTGTTGTTGTAGTCGAACTCTACTAATGGTAGGTGATCATCCCAATTTCCTTTAAAGTCCATCACACAGGCTCTTATCATATCTTCTAATGTCTAAATCGTTCTTTCGCTTTGTTCGTCTGTTTGAGGGTGGTATGCTGTACTCATTCGCAATTGCATACTCATGCATTCCTAAAGACGTTTCCAGAAATTCGATGTAAAGCGCGGATCCCTATCAGAAACAATTGACATCGGCACTCCGTGCCTCGAAACAATCTTTTTACGTATAACTTTGCCAACTGATCTAAGTTGAATCTGATTTTGATATGAAGGAAGTGTGCGGATTTCATCAGTCGGTCAATGATAACCCATACTGCGTCGTAGCCTTTCTGAGTCGTCGAAAGGCCACGAAGTCCATTGTAATATGTGCCCATTTCCATTCTAGGATCTCCAACGGTTGTAGCAATCCACTCGGTCTCTGATGTTCTGCTTTCACTTTCTGACAGGTCAGACACTTGGCAACACATTCTGCAACATCACGTTTCAAATTCGGCCACAAGAAATGTTGTCGAAGATCTTGGTACTACCAGGGTGAATCGAATATCGTGAACTATGAGCCTCGCTCAAAATATATTCCTTAATCTCTTGTATTGGCGGTACCCAAATTCTACTCTCAAATCTTAGTATTCCTTCCTTATCCATCTTAAATCTCTGTTCAGTTCCTATAGATATCTTCTTTGTCACCTTTTTATATTCCTCGTCCTGAAATTGAGCCTCCTTAACTTTATCCAGTAGGGTTGTACCAGATTGCATCTGAAATAGCTTCTCATCAATTTCCATAGGATACTTTACTACCAAATCCAGTTTCTCCATTTTTGAAATTAGCTCCTCCTGAGCGGTCAACATCATCAACTTCTCCCGACCCTTTCTACTTAAGGCATCCAGAATCGACATTCGCCTTACCCGATGGTATAAAATCTCACAAATGTAGTCCTTAATTAACTCCAACCACCTTCTTTGACGCATATTCAAGTCCTTCTGTGTAAAAATATATTTTAGACTCTTGTGGTCTATATATATTTCACAGTTCTCCCCGTATAGGTAGTGCCTCCAAATTTTCAAAGCAAAAACAACTACAGCTAACTCTAAGTCGTGGGTCGGGTATCCCTTCTCATAATCCTTCAATTATCGTGATGCATACGCAATGACTTTGCCGTTTTGCATCAGCACACAACCAAGTCCTTTACGCGACGCATCACTATAAACAACAAAATTTCATGTATCGTCCGGAAGAGACAACACAGGTGTTGTACTCAACCTCTTCTTCAATTCTTGAAAGCTTTCCTCACACTTCTTTGTCCAAACAAATTTAATAGCTTTTCGAGTTAAATTCGTTAACGGAGTTGCGATCTTGGAAAATTCTTGTATGAACCTTCTATAATATCCTCCCAATCCAAAAACACTTCGTACTTTTGACGGCGTCCTCGGCTGATCCCAGTTAATCATGGCTTCAACTTTGGATGGATCTACCGAAATTCTATTTTTATCGATCACGTGCCCAAGAAATTGCACTCGTTCAATCCAAAATTCGCATTTCGAAAACGTGGCATACAACTTTTCCCTTCTCAATACTTCCAATGTTAATCTCAAATGCTCTTCATATTCTTCCTTGGTTTTCGAATAGAACAAAATGTCATCTATAAATACCACTACGAAATTATCCAAAAATGGCTTGAACACACCATTCATTAGTCCCATAAATGCTGCAGGAGCATTCGTAAGACCAAACGACATTACTAAAAATTCATAGTGACTATATCGCGTTCTGAACGTTGTCTTCGGTACATCCTCTGGCCTCACCTTCAGTTGATGATAACCACTCCTCAAGTCTATCTTGGAAAAGTATCTCGCTCCCTTCAATTGATCAAACAGGTCGTCGATCCTCGGTAATGGATATCTGTTCTTAATCATGACCTTATTCAATTCTCTGTAGTCAATGCAGAGCCGCATCGATCCGTCCTTCTTTTTCACAAATAACACCGGCGCTCCCCACGACCATACGCTCGATCGAATGTACTTCTTGTCCAGTAATTCTTGTAGTTATACCATTAAATCTTTTATCTCTACTGGTGCCATTCGGTATGGTGCCTTCGATATTGGAGCAGTTTCGGGAGCCAAATCGATCACGAAATCTACCTCTCTATCTGGTGGAAGTCCTGGCAAATCGTCTGGAAATACGTCGACGAAGTCCCCTACAATCGGTATCTCTTCTACCTTCAGATTCTCTTTTCGACTGTCAACTATGTAAGCTAAGTATCCTATATAGCCTTGTCTTAACAACTTCCTGGTCTGCATCATTGCAGACAACTCGCTTGTCTAGGCGAGTTGCTACCATAAAACACAGCCTTTGACGGAGTCATAAGGTTAATACGCTTCTTTTGGCAATCAATTACAGCCTCGTAATTGAATAACCAGTCCGTTCCCAAAATAACGTCAAATTTCCCAAGTCAAATAGGGATAAGATCTACGTTCATGATATTACCCTTAATATCCACTCTACAGTTCTTATGTACGTACTTAACAATGATTATTTCTCTATTTGCAATTTCTATGTTCATGGGGTAATCCAATTCATCCTTAGGCAAATCTAAATTCTTGGCAAAGTCATCTGATATAAAGGAACAAGTAGTACCCGAATCAAATAAAACATAAGAATTAATTTTATTGATCGGAATGATACCTGACACCACATCACGAGATTGAACTGCATCCTGCACCATCATGTTGAAAGTCCTGGCGGTCGGTCGGTTGGTTGCGGTTGGTCCGGTGATAGTTAAGGCATTTCCACTGTTGTTTCCCAAGTTTCCTCCTGATCCTGACCCTCTCGATCCCTTCTTAGGACAATCTCTTGCCAGATGGTCCTTCGAACCACAAGTGAAACAAGCACCCTTCTTTGGGTTAGGACAGTTAGGTGCTATGTGGCCTTCCTGACCACAATTGTAGCACACTATTTTTCCCTTCATACAAACTCCCAGATGAGCTTTCCCGCAGGTCGGGCATGCTTTGATTCTTTTCTTCTGACTTCCTTGTTGATTCCTCGATGATGAGTTTTCATTCTACTTTTTCTTCTTATTAAAATTACAACCTCTTGTGCCACTTCCACTAGTCTTGTTATATCCTTCACCTTCACTCTTCTTCTTCTTCTTCTGATCTTGATTGTACTTGGTCACCGTATCGCTTCCACCTTCAGCGAGGATGGCCTTTTCCAGTACTCCAGCAAAAGTGTTTATCTGAAACATTGATACTTTACTGTATACCCAAGGCTTTAGTCCTTCTTCGAATCTTCTGGCGAACCTCGCCAACTTGTTGAATCTAGCCGCATATTCAGGTACGCTCATATTTCCCTACTTCAATTCCAGAAATTGAACCTCCATCTGGTTCTAGGAGCTGGTCGGGAAATACATCTCGAAGAACATCTCCTTAAATCTCTCCCAAGTAATTACACCTTCACCTCCTCGCACTTTGTTTGCTTGCCACCAATAGCTAGCTTCAGACTTCAACATAAAAATTTCAAAAGCGGTCTTCTGGTCTTCTCTAACCCTAGCTACGTCGAAAACCTTCTCCAATTCCATAACCCACGTTTGAGCCTCGATCGGGTTCATGGAACCTTTAAATTCTGGCGGTCCCACCGCCTTGAAATCCTTAAATGTAGTATTTGGTGGAGCTTGAGGTTGATTATTCATTGCTCCAGCTAGCAAGTTAACCAATTGCTGAACAGGATTAGCATTGGCATTATTGTTATTATTCGTAGACTCTTCCTGAGCTGGTTGACGTTGTTGTCTTCTTCTTGGCGACATAATTCTGTTAAAATATATGCTTATTAGATCTTTGTTTATTTCTCTAAATAGTTAAGACATTACTCAACAATTTTAACATAATTATTTAACACATCATCTTAAACAACTTGATATATATTCATTCAAATCAAAAGTTTTAACAGCAGACGATAGCATCACTGCTATTTACATCAACTATCCTGAGATAAAGAATCTACAGAATTTAAATATTAAAATATTCCTTTGTTCATAACTACATCAGAATTTACATCTAAATAATAGATAAGTTTATCACATAAGTAAAAAAATTCTATCACTGTCTGTCAAGGCGCTGAATAGCCTTGCTACGCTCCTCTTCCATGATGCGAGACATCGTCCTGCAATCCAACATGTACGATGGAAGTCCTTCGAACTGGATGGGGTACCTCAAAACTCGATCCTGGGCCTCATCCATTACATGATTAAGTGTTGAGTATGTCTCCCAAAGTTTTGCCTTCTTTGCACGACCATCTTCTTCTGCAAGATCAGCACGACGTGACTCTCTTACCCAGCCTTCCTCTGCTATGATCAGCCTTTCAGAGCTTTCCTTTAGTTCCTTCTTCAACTTTTCTATCTCTGCGGTCTTATCTTCGGTTCGACCCTTCTCATGGACCAAATCCCATTCTATATTTCCCAGTCGTGAGTGAAGAGTCGAAATCTCCCTCTCCTTCTCCTCGAGAGTAATCATCTTTGAATAATGTTCTTCGATCGGATCCTGGACATCATCTCGTAACTCTACGTTACGGTCGTATAACGCATCGTACATCTCAGCATCAATGGAGTGCTGTGGAAACTCCTCTTCCTCGTCAAATTCCTCCTCAGGATCTTCCTCAGGATCAGTCTCAGGTTCATGCTCCTGACCAACAACGGTGATCAATGGAGATGACTCCCTCTGTACCAACTATTCCCTAACGACATGAATGTCTCTGGGCTCCTCCTTTGTAGGTACTGTAGGTACTCGAGGTTCCTCCTCCCCTGCTCGACTAGTCCCTCCAACGTCCAACATCCTGACAACAAAATTTTGAGTTTTAGTTACTAAGTCGTACTAGTGAGCACATAATTTAACACATAAGCACATAAAGTCTTTTATTATCTTCAATGAATTACAAAAATTCATTTCCGAGAACTCGATAAGAGTTTTCCATCACTATGTTCTTTCTATAAGGCTACTATCTAAGGCTGTTCCCCCACCTATGGTTCATAACCTACAGCTTTGATACCAACTTGTGACACCCCCAAATTCGGGTACTTCAATTCCACGGGATTTGGTGTTCACTATACAAATATCATCTATCTATCTACCCGTAATAAATGCAAACCATGCAATAGATAGAAATAAAATCCTCCCCTTATGGGGTTACAACATCTGAATAGTAAATACAATCCCAGGTTAAACTAACCTTAAACATCTGTGCGGAAACATAAACAATTAATAAGTCTTAACAACATTAAGCCTTAACACATAAATTCAACATCTCATCAATACAAGTCTTCAACATTTGTTAACCTTGCCCTTGCCTTTACTAGTAAAAGGCTAGTCGGTTCTTTCGTTCTTAACTACAATGTTATTATTAAGCAAGAGTGAGCACTATTGCCCACAAGTAAAATAATGAAATAATAATGTATAATAACATGCGAGTGAATCAAAGGCTTCTGAAATAAAAGCTTAACTTTTGAATCAAGAATGAATAACAAGAATCAAAAGATTTCTGAGGGTCATAAGACCTTGAACTATGTCCTAGTTTATCAAGGGTTATACTTGAAATCTTTAACAGTCATAAGACTATGGACCTTTCTACTTTTACTTAGGGGGATCAACCCGTAGTACCATACTGTGCACAATATTTTAACGCTAACGCATAAATAATCCCCTATACAGGGTTGTTCATCTCAGTTTGACATTCGAGTCCGCACCAAAGGAAGTTTGGTTTGGATAATTCATCAAGGGTTCTGAAATTTAGAACGCTCATCAACTATGGACTAGTCGAATCATAAAGGGTTCGCTAGTCTAACAAGGTTTAATAGTAATTGAATATTTAACTTGGATACAATCTCAAAGGTATACAATAGAATAATTATTGTACAATAGCATCATGCTTGAAAGATTAATAGGCTTTAATATAACAAAACAGACTTGATCAATAATAATGAGAACTTGCTCAATGTATAAAGGTGAATTCATCAACTTATATAATGATAACAAGTAGGGTTAGGAAAACTTGCCTCGTGCGTAGATTACACTTTAACTAAACTTGTTCTTTGATTTAACTCCTACATAACAATTACGTTCACAATACTAGTCAATTATAAATTACTAAACATCACACGTTTATTCTTTGTCTAACTCGAATTCAGGACTATACTTAGTCATATTACCATACATGTTTCCACATAATATTACACTATATGAACAACAAGGTAAGTATATAATCAACAATTCAATCAACATGTAATTGTCTTCTTTACTTGGTAAAAACTAATTTTAATATCTCATTATATATCTAACAAGTTTGTATGTTAATTAGACTAGGTTACTGTGAGACCCCGAATTTTATGAAATAAAAGTATTCAATTTTTCTATTTTGGTAAATAGTTAAATTGATAAAAGTTTAAAGTTAAGGGTAATATGTGAATTTTTTTTTTTTTTTGCAAAGTAAACAAGTTGATATAAAATATTCGATTAGTCGGGGAATATTCTTTTTATCGGGGAATATTCGTACGATGGTACAATCATTGTGACGCCCCCAAAATAGGTATACAACACCCATTCTGAGTCGCCAAATACATGGTACAGAAAGCAAACTACAACTTCAATAATACAATTGTCGTGCAAAATACGACAACACATCTTTGTGAGTTTAAATACAAATATTGTCTTCTAGACAATATCCACACTCAAATAAGTCCTCGTTATATTTATTCAAACACTATTTTACGTAAATAGTGAGGATCGCTAAAACATCTTTCTAGAACCATCACTCCATACCCCGACTAGTTCCTCGCTATGTTCTCACCTCCACGAGAAAAATGGAACAAAAAAAAGAAATGGGTGAGCTCAACTAGCCCAAGAAAGAATATTATGACTAAGATAATATACAACAAATTATCGTTAGTCTTCAACAGGGAAAGATCTGATAAAATATAATAGCCAACAAGTTTTAGATCAACAATCGCAATGAAAACAACAATCCATTAGAAGAGTCAAGTAGAGAATGAGTTCTACTATCTTCTAAGATTTAAAAGTCCATCATCAATATTTTATCCCCAGTAACAACAATCAATATACATCTTTAATCAAATATTCATCTTTGCACTACTGAGCCAAAGATATTCATTTGTATCACCAGGTTGGTCATGTACATCTCAACACTGCTCATCTTTACACTACGGGCCAAAGATATTCATCGATTAATCATTTATCTTTGCACTACGTGCCAAAGATATTTAGTAATATCATCATTTAGGACCGAGGATGATGAAAATATTTTAAAGAAAAAAACGAATCCAAAGGAAACGGAAGGACAAATAATAGGGATTCGTATAACAGTTTATCCAAGATCAATAATACTTCATAAATACTAATTTTGAAGCAGAATTCAAAAATAAAGATCAAAACATGGATACAATCAAAGATAGTAACCATAATAGACATCTTGGACAAAAAGAAGAAAATTTTATTTTTCGGTGAATAGTGCCGTATTCGTGAATAGTACCGTATACGTGAATAGTCCCGTATACGTGAATAGTAACCCCAACACAAAAAGTTCCAAATCTGATAAAAATTTAGATCAATACTTCGGCATAATGATATTGAAGAAATAATATCATATATGAAGAAAATAACATCCTTACCTCAAAATATCGCATTTCCGATCGGAATATCTAGATACTAAGGGAAACTTGCACCGATGAATAGAAACTCACAAAGTATCTAAATCCTCACAAAATACACTCAATAATCTAGAGAGAGAAAGAGAGAAAACTTGTTTCTGGTGTGATTTTCAATTCTAACTTAGCCCTCTATTTATAGGAAAATGTTAGCAAACTTGACCTGCAACCTGATGGCTTTACCTGCTATTATTTCCACCCACCACACTTGAAATAAATTCAGCACATTTCTTCACCAACCACAAGTGGGGCCCACTCAATTCTAGAATTTTCCACCAAAATCATTTATAAACCTAATTTCTGAATCAGTCACCTCTTAAAATTCATAACAAATCATACGTTCATTTTTAACGGTTCAAAATTTGTGGACATATACTCAACTTATATATGTATAACATATCCAAAAATTACAACGATCCAACGGTCGGATTAAAAATTATAACTCACGAAATATATCTCAAAAACACTGGTTTAATTTTTAATACCTCTATTCCAACAAAAATACTGATAAAACACCTCAACATTAACTCCTTCATTTTTAACCATAATAAATATATCCAACATTTATATCCACATAAAATAAATATTTCCTTATCATATGAATCAATAATTAATTATTCACAAATAATATTACAGAATCACATTTATGACAACCGAATGCTCCTCGAGAAGGGGGGCTTTCCAATAAGAATTTCTCCTTATTGGAGCGCAATTAGGTGACCAAATCTCTCCTTGACAGAACTTTCTAGACATTGCGAATAATGCTATCTAATAACATTATTCAAATAATATGAATTATTGATCCGATAATGGGAAATATCATGCGATTACAATTATTGAAACAACAATAATATAAAATATCAACGCAAAGAATTATTGAATCAATAAAATAAAATATTGAATAAGAATTCACTTGTAACAATTATTGAGTAATGCCTTCTTACGTAAGGATCAATAATTCATCAATACATGCATCCACGTGTATTCATCGTATTTTAACCACCGGGTATTCCAACAAAGATTAATTAATTCAGAATAACTACGCCGTTATTTATAAAAACTCAAACTTGTCATTTTCTTCATCCGACAGTTATTCTGTTATGGGGCCCACAAATGACTGCACCGTCGTACGAATATTCCTCAACAACAATGATTATTCCACGACCAAATGAATATTCCCCGACAACAATGATTAATTTATAACCACTTGCATATTTTGCAAAATTTGCACATTTCACCCATAACCAGAGAATTATATCAAATTAATACCTTAATATTCACAATAATAATTAGAGGAAATACAATTTTATTTATAATAAGTTGGGGTCTTACAACCTCCCCTCCTTATGAAATTTCATCCTCGAAATTGACATACGTACCTGGTGTTTCGAAAAGGTGAGGATACCTCGCTTTCATTTATGATTCCAACTCCCAGGTTATTTCTTCAATAGCATGGTTTCTCCACAAAACCTTAACTTATGGTATAACCTTGGTGCGTAGGACATGCTCTTTCCTATCCAAGATCTTAACAGGTACTTCTTCGTATGTTAAATCTTCGGCTATCTCATCTGGTTCTAACGCAATAATATGGTTCGGGTCTTTCAAATATTTACGAAGCATGGATATGTGAAAAATATTATGAACACGAGACATACTTGGAGGTAATGCGAGTCTATAGGCCACATTTCCTATTCGGTCAAGAATCTCAAATGGACCAACAAATCGTGGATTGAGCTTTCCTCTCTTCCCAAATCTTGTAACTCCCTTCCATGGCGCAACACGTAACAATACATGATCCCCAATATTAAATTCCATGTCTTTTCGATGAAGATCCGCATAACTCTTTTGTCGATCTTGTGCCGTTTGTATACGTTGTCGAATTATTTGGATCTTTTCTGTAGTCATGCGTACTAATTCTGGTCCCAACAATGTTGCTTCTCCCACCTCGTCCCAGCATACTGGAGAACGACACTCTCGTCCATACAACGCCTCAAATGGAGCCATGCCTATACTTGCTTGATAACTGTTGTTGTAGGAGAATTCCACCAGTGGCAAGTACTTATCCCAACTTCCTTTAAAATCTAGGACACAAAGTCTTAATAGATCTTCAAGGGTTTGAATAGTCCTCTCTGATTGTCCGTCCGTTTGAGGATGGTATGCCGAACTGAATCGTAAATCCGTGCCCATAGCTTTCTGCAAGCTAACCCATAATCGTGAAGTGAATCTTGGGCCACGATCCGAAACTATGGATACTGGCATGCCATGCAATCTCACAATCTCATTCACATACATGCGAGCAAGACTTTCAAGGTAATAAGTCTCAAGTATCGGTAAGAAATGGGCAGACTTGGTTAATCTATCAATAATAACCCAAATCGCATCTATGCCTTGAGAAACTTTGGGAAGACCTGTAACGAAATCCATAGTAATGTGTTCCCACTTCCATTTCAGAATCTCAAGTGGTTGTAATGGACCCTTTGGCACTTGATGCTCCGCCTTTACACGTTGACAAGTTAAACACCTCGAGATAAACTCCGTGATCTCTCTCTTCATATTGTTCCACCAAAATGTATGTCGAATATCATGATACATTTTGGTACTCCCAGGATGGATTACAAACGGGGTGTTGTGTGCCTCCATCATGATTCTATGCTTCAAGTCAGAATCGTTAGGAACACAAAGTCTGGAGTTGAATCTAAGTATTCCTTCTTCATCGATTCTTGCTTCTGGAATAGCTCCTTCTTGCACTTTCTTCTTCATACGTATCAGCTCCAGGTCCGTAGCTTGAGCAGCTTTAACTTTATCGATTAAAGTCGGTTCTACTCGTATATTCGCCATCATTATGTGGGTCCCTAGAGTCTTTAATTCTACCTCCATCCTTTGCAAGTCATACAGAATGGGCCTTTGCATTAACAATATCGCACTCGTACTCGCATATGATCTTCTACTCAATGCGTCAGCTACTACGTTCGCATTTCTAGGATGATATTGAATAGTGTGATCGTAATCTTTCAATAGTTCAAGCCAACGTCGTTGCTTCATGTTGAGTTCTTTTTGGGTGAAGAAATATTTGAGGCTTTTATGGTCCGTATAAATCTCCACTTTCTCCCCATACAAGTAGTGTCTCCAAATTTTCAACGCGAATACGACTGCTGCCAACTCTAGATCATTTGTAGGATAATTCCTCTCATATTCTTTGAGTTGTCGTGAGGCATAGGCTATGACTTTCCCATGTTACATGAGAACGCATCCTAACCCTTTGCCTGAAGCATCACTGTATATAACAAATCCATACGTACTAGATGGTATTTCCAGAACAGGTGCCGAAATGAGTATCCTCTTGAGCTCTTGGAAACTCTTCTCGCATTCCTCGCTCCATACAAATTTTGTATCTTTTCGAGTCAACTGAGTTAACGGAGTAGCGATTCGAGAAAATCCTTCCATGAATCTCCGATAATAACCAGCTAAGCCCAGAAAGCTACGCACTTCGGTCACCGACTTTTGTTGCTCCCAACTTTGTACTGCTTCAATCTTCGCCGGGTCGACAGATACTGCATGTTTTGACACCACGTGCCCAAGGAATGCTACTTCCTCAAGCCAGAACTCGCATTTCTTCAGCTTGGCATAAAGTTTGTTTTCACGAAGTCTTTCAAGTATCAGCTTCAAATGGTGCTCATGATCTTCACGGCTTTTGGAATAGATGAGGATGTCATCAATAAAGACAACAACAAACTGATCCAAATATTCCTTGAATACACGGTTCATTATATCCATGAAAGCAGCAGGAGCATTAATCAATCCAAAAGACATGACTAAGAATTCATAATGCCCGCATCTAGTTCAAGGCGCTTTTGAATATCCTCGCTTTTAATCTTCACCGATGATATCCAGAACGAAGATCGATCTTTGAAAAGAATTGTGCTCCTTGCAACTGGTCGAACAGGTCATCAATGCGAGGTAGCGGATATTCTTGATGGTGACATGGTTTAATTCTTGGTAGTCAATACAAAGTCGCATACTCCCGTCTTTCTTCTTTATGAATAAAACAGGAGCACCCCAAGGAGATGTACTAGGACGAATGAAACCTATGTCTAACAATTCCTATAGTTAGACTTTTAACTCCTGAAGTTCAATAGGAGCCATTCGATATGGGGTTTTAGAAATGGGTTTTGTACCCAGCTCAAGGTCAATAAAGAATTCAACATCACGCTCGGGGGGTAGGCGGGAAGTTCTTCAGAAATACATCAGAAAATTCTCTAACAACAAAAATATTATTCAAATCTGACTTGTCTTTGTTCAAATCCATAACATGGGCTAAGAAAACTTGACATCCATTTTTCAATAAACGAATAGCTTTATGGCTTGATATGATAGTGACTAATTTTATTGGTTTAGTTATTTGAATTCGTATGACAGGTTGGTTAGGAATATGAAAACTAACAACCTTACGAAAATAATCAATTTTGGCATGATGAGTGGTTAACCAATCAATTCCTAAAATCACATCAAAAGCAAGTATCTTTAAAGATATAAGATCAACAGGTAATGTGATAGTGCCAACTTGGATCATGCAAGATTTATAAACTGTAGATGTAACGAAGGTTTCACCCAACGGAGTTTCAACAGATAAGTCAAAGTCCAATTTCTCCGGAGTCAAGTTTAAACGTTGAGCACAAGCAGGAGAGATAAAAGAATGGGTAGAACCGGTATCTAGTAAGGTATAAACTTCGCAAGAGTTCAAGATTAGCTTACCCGTAATCACCTCGTTCGGGTTCCTCGCGTTTTGGCCAGTCATGACAAACACTCTTCCAGGAACCGCTGATTTCGACTTATCCGAGACAGCCCTTGGAATCACCATCCCCGTTGAACTTGGTTTTGCTATAGAACAATCCTAAGCTATGTGGCCTTCCTTTTCATAGTTATAACATACCTTGGATTGTTGTGGACAGTTTGGGCTGATATGTCCCTCTTTTCCGCATTTGTAACATCTAACTGTCGGTCGTTCTCCTCCCCTAGAATTTGTTGTTGATCTTTGGTCATTCTTTGTTGATGTTTTCTGTCATTGTTGAATCTCCTCTTTACGAAATTTCCACTGACTCACCTCTCCTATTATCATGGCCACGATGACCACCCGAGTGGTTACCGCTTTTGTTCGTATTTTCCCTCCTTGTTGGTTATCATCGCTTTGATGATCTACACCATCAGTATGACCTCAGTTGTGGTCCCTCGGTTGAACATACTCATTATCTCACTCTAATAATTGAGCCTGCTTTACAACATCCTGAATATAAAGAAAATTTATGAGATATAAGATATTGTTAATCTCGGCTTTAGACCTCTCGAAACATCCTCGTCATTCGTTCCTCATTTTCGACCAAATGAGGTGCAAACCTGGATAACTCTGCAAACTTTGCCTCATACTGGGACACCGTCATGTTGTTTTGTTCCAGTCTGATAAACTCCACCTCCTTCATATAGACGAATACTTTCGTGAAAGTACTTGTCATTGAATAGTTTCAAACGCTTCCCAAGACATGCTGAAAAGCGGTGGTTTGGTCAGACGCCTTCCACGAGACTCCCACCAGTAGTCTACCTCACCGCGGAACATAAAGGTGGTGAATAGAACCTTCTGTTCCTCCGTGCATCCCAAGACATCGAATATCTTGGTAATTTGCTTGACCCACGTTTCCGCCATTATCGGATCTGGCTTTCCCTTAAATTTTGGTGGTCCCAACTCCTTGAACTGCTTGGCTGTGACAAGCCTCACATTGCTATCATTTCCACCCGTATTTTGTGCACGAGTCTCCCTCGTCTAGTTTTGCATGAACTGCAAAAAGCTCCTAAACATTCCATCATTCATCGTTTGCTCGGTAGTGTTGTTTACAGGAGGAATATTGCCTTCCTGTTGCATGTTCTCCTTGTTTGTAACTAAAGGTTGTTCCACAGTCTCATACACTCCATTGTTAATGTTCTCAGCGGCCATTCTTAAATACTTCCATAAAACAAGGGTTAATTAACCAAATTAACATATCACATAATATCCATATATTATGACTGACCAACAAATAAGCTTAGATAAGACACACTAACGAAGGATTTACTCATCTCTCCCCTCCTAGTTCTATTCCCCGATTTCCGCCAGAGACCATATCCCTAAGCTCGATATTAACCGTGGCGCCCCCAAAATAGGTATACAACACCCATTCTCGAGTGCCAAATACATGGTACAGAAAGCAAACTACAACTTCAATAATACAATTGTCGTGCAAAATACGACAACACATACTGTGAGTTTAAATACAAATATTGTCTTCTAGACAATATCCACACTCAAATAAGTCCTCGTTACAATTATTCAAACACTATTTTACAGAAATAGTGAGGACTGCTAAAACATCTTTCTAGAACCATAACTCCGTACCCCGACTAGTTCCTGCTATGTTCTCACCTCCTGAGAAAAATGGAACAAAAAAGAAAAGGGTGAGCTCAACTAGCCCAGTAAAGAATATTATGACTAAGATAATATACAACAAATTATCGTTAGTCTTCAACAGGAAAAATCTTGATAAAATATAATAGCCAACAAGTTTTAGATCAACAATCGCAATGAAATAAAGAATCCATTAGAAGAGTTAAGTAGAGAATGAGTTCTACTCTCTTCTAAGATTTAAAAGTCCATCATCAATATTTTATTCACCGTAACAACAATCAATATACATCTTTAATCAAATATTCATCTTTGCACTACAGTGCCAAAGATATTCATTTGTATCACCAATTATCATGTTCATCTCAACACTGCTCATCTTTGCACTACGGGCCAAAGATATTCATCGATTAATCATTTATCTTTGCACTACAGTAGAAGATATTTAGTAATATCATCATTTAGGACCGAGGATGATGAAAAATATTTTAAAGAAAACGAATCCAATGAAACGGAAGGACAAATAGTAGGGATTCGTATAACAGTTTATCCAAGATCAATAATACTTCATAAATACCAATTTTGAAGCAGAATTCAAAAATATAGATCAAAACATGGATACAATCAAAGATAGTAACCATAATAGACATCTTGGACAAAAAGAAGAAAATTTTATTTTTTGGTGAATAATGTCGTATACGTGAATAGTAACCCCAACACAAAAAGTTCCAAATTTGATAAAAATTTAGATCAATACTTCGGCATAATGATATTGAAGAAATAATATCATATATGAAGAAAATAACATCCCTTACCTCAAAATATCAGTACTTCTGATCGGAATATCGGTATACGGCTGAAGGAAACTTGCACTGATGAATAGAAACTCACAAAGTATCTAAATACTCACAAAATACACTCAATAATCTAGAGAGAGAAAGAGAGAAAACTTGTTTCTGGAGTGATTTTCAATTCTAACTTAGCCCTCTATTTATAGGAAAATGTTAGCAGACTTGACCTGCAACCTGATGGCTTTACCTGCTACTATTCCCACCCACCACACTTGAAATAAATTCAGCACATTTCTTCACCAACCACAAGTGGGGCCCACTCAATTCTAGAATTTTTCTCCAAAATCATTTATAAACCTAATTTACAATCACCACCTCTTAAAATTCATAACAAATTATACGTTCATTTTTAACGGTTCAAAATTTGTGGACATATACTCAACTTATATATGTATAACATATCCAAAAATTATAACGATCCAACGATCGGATTAAAATTTATAACTCACGCAATATATCTCAAAAACACTGGTTTAATTTTTAATACCTCTATTCCAACAAAAATACTGATAAAACACCTCAACATTAACTCCTTCATTTTTAACCATAATAAATATATCCAACATTTATATCCACATAAAATAAATATTTCCTTATCATATGAATCAATAATTAATTATTCACAAATAATATTACGTAATCACATTTATGACAACCAGGTAGTTCTAGGAAAGAGGGGGCTTTCAATAAGAATTTCTTCTTATCATGCGCGCAATTAGGTGACCAAATCTCTCCTCGATGTAACTTTCTAGACATTGCCAATAATGCTATCTAATAATATTATTCAAATAATATGAATTATTGATCTAATAATGGGAAATCTCGTGTGTGCGATGGATTTGTGACAACCCGAGAATTTAGACAATTTAGTAAAATCTTAAATGATTGATTTAAGGTCAAATATTAGACCTGCAGATGTAAAATAAGTGTATGTTTTGATGTTATTAGGATGGAATTTTGAGGATTTCAAAATTTCGTGAAGGCTTATAGGTGAATTATTCAGATTAAGGATTTTTGTGATTAAGTTACGTGTATATGGTTAATGATGTGTTCGTAATGTGGTTATGGTCAAGGTTGACGGATAAATTATATCTCAGAATAAACCCTAAGAATATATTAAGAACAACAACGTTCGCTTAGAAAACTCTAACGTCGATAAGAAACCCTAGAAATCGGTTCGAAACCCTAGTTTCGGGTTTAGAATCAAAACCCTAATTCTAATGCATGAAACCGTAAATCGGGAACTTAATGGCATAAGTGTAATTAACTATAAGATTAATTAGGGTTAATCTTAACACATTGATTACAAAACCCTAATTCAAAATTTGAAACCCTAATACTTGATCTGAAAACCCTAGTTTCAGATTCTGATAAATTGAAGCCCTAATCTGGGAAATTAATGGAGAATTATAATGCTCTACTGCTATTATTATAATATTAATTAGGGTAACGCTTAATTAATTATCAAAACCCTAATTTCCAAATTATCGAACTTAAACTTTTCCGTCAGGAACCCTAATGACGGATTTGAAACCCTAATTTATAATTAGGAAAAATGAAAGTGTTAATTGAATATTTTAATGTTAATTAGATATATTAATTCTAATTTAAGATTGAGTAATTAGACAACCCTAATCTAATTACGAATATTTAATTTCTATATTAGAAAATTATTTTCTATTTAGAAACCCTAAATTGTAGGTTGAAAATCCTAATGACTATTTTGACCCTACTTGCGTAATTAGCAATTTTAATTAGGATAAAATAGTCCTAATTAGCAAATAATGATTCATGATTAGGAAATTATGATGTAATTAGGAAGCCCTAATTTTAATTAGAAATCAAAATTTTCTATTTTTAAAATTTAATTAGAAAATTTTTGAAATCCAAGTTGCTAAATATTTGAGGGTTAAAACCTAAACCCTAAAAATGTCCAAACCCTAAACCCTAGATTGCTCAAAACCTAAACCCTAAGGGTTTTATCATTTGGCAAATGAGAAATCTAGAAATAAAAGGAAAAGACAAGAATGCCCTTTTTGGATTTTTTTTTAGGTAACTTGCAAATTTTGCCAAGACCTTTAGTGGTTCACCAAATCTTGACTTTGTACCATCTAAACTCCAAAGAACTCAAATTTATAATCGCAAAACTATAGAAGTAAAATGCAATGTATCATGTGATTATAAAAGATTAGAGAGAGAGAAAGTTACAAAATTTGGTAGAAAATTTCCCAAGCCATCCTCTCTCTAAAAAATCAAAATAAGAGTGAAAAGGAATGAGAAGCTAAGATAATATCATCCATTAGCTTTCTTATAACAATGATTCAAGGTTCAGATTCAAGGATCAAAGCCAAAAAGTGGTAAAAGCCCTAACCTAGAAATCTATGATTTTGATGTTAAATGTTGTTGTTTGTTGGTTAGGTATGTGTAATAAGGTGTCACTTGTTGATCTGGGTTAATAGATTACAAACCCATAACCTCAAAGTACACGAAAATGAAGTTTTAGAAAATCTGGAAAATTGCAAAAGTATGGTCTCGATACCTAATGTCGTGGTCAGTAGATCCTTTCTTGTTAATTATTTTTGTGTTTTGAATGTTGTAACATGTAGTCTGTTATGTGTCTCTTTTAGATGCAAAAGAATCAAAGATGCAGATCATGTGTAGATCGAACGGAACAAGCGGTCAAAGGTCGTTGACCAAATACGGAAAGTCGAACTGGGTAACCTGTAATGTGTATACAAAGGGTCCGACAACTTTGTTCAAGCCTCCGATCTTAAGGCCCATATGTGTTTTGGCTAAGTTGTTGATTGTTTATTGTATTCGGTATACTGATTACCGTTAAAGTAATTAGAACACCTAGATCATAACCGGAATGGCGAAATTATGGTCAAAGTACCCTTCACCAAATCTGCTCAAGAACAATCTGAAAAACCCAGTTTGTTCAAGAACGCTTCTTGACCAATACGTTGAATTTGCTTGAATCTTGTTGATCCGTTGTTGTTGAACTCGAGATCGTGTTAGGTAATTGTTCCTTGACATAGTGACTACACATTTGAATCATAATATTACATATAAAATAACTCGAACCTAGATTTAATCGAACCATAAATGGCCACTCGAACACCGTCTCGAAATCAGGAAACCCGTAAATCCTTGCAGCCTCCTCGACATCGACTTTGCAGACTTAGATCATGCGATTATGTTGCTTAATGACTTATATGGTGATATATAATTGTAGTACTACAAAATACTACAACATAGAAACAATTACAAGCCCGTAAAGTAGGAAGAACAAAGATTAAAACCCTACCAAACCTACCCACTCGGTTAACGACATGAATTTCTCAAGTATACCAAGAACACCAAGAACACAATTAAGCGACACTTTTGTGTCGCCTAAGAACCCTTTAGCGACGACTTTTATTTTTATTTTCCGGAAAATGAATTAAAATTAGAAAAAAAATGGTTTTTAATTATTAAAAATACATATTAAATTATGAAAAATTATTTTTAAAGTCCGAAAAATAGTTTTTAACTATTTTGAGCATATTTTGAAAATATTTAATATTTTTGGAATATAAATGGTATTTATTTATTTAATTATTATATTAAATAAATTATTTAAAAATAGTTTTAATTCATGAAAAATAATATTATGGTAAAAGAAAATATTTTAAGTTATTTTTGATGACTTTTAATATTTTATGATAAATTTCATTAATAATTTATTATTAATGGTAATTAGTTTATTTAATAATTATATTAAATAAATTAAGGAAAAATAGAATTAATGTTTTAAAAATCATATAAAAATGATTTAAGTGTTATAAAAATATTTTAAGTTATAAAATATAACTTTTGATATTTTGGCATGAAAATATTAATATTTTAATATTAATATCAATTATCTGGATAATGGATTTAAATGTTTAAAAATCCTGTAATTATGATTTTAAGATATTGAGAATATTTGGTGATATTATAATTATATTATAATATTATGTTATGATGGATATTAATGATTAATGAATATTGTGGTATTTAAATACGATATTAATGATTGAAAAATCATGATAAATGGTAATAATTATCCGAAAATTATTACGAGCCTAGGAAAAATGTTTTGACTGATAAGAAATTATCTGAAATAATTGTTAAGTGTTCAGGAAGAGTTTAACTGAACTTAAACTCGAGTATTGTTCGACTAGATCGTCAGGATGATAGAATGGTGATAGTTTTAAGTCAAACTGAAATAGTTTGACCTGATGCTAAGTCTTGTGTGCTGTATAGACTGATAGGGTTATGTGTTATGTGTTTAGGTTATTCTGTGTGTATAAATATAACAGTATTATATTGTGATGATATTATTCTAATATTGGAGATCTATATTATTAATATTAGGTCTTCTAAAAAGCGTTATAAATTACGTTACAGTAATCAACTGCTTCGAGCAAGTTTGTTCTTACTTAACTCTAATAAGAGTGTTTTATTCAAGCTTATGGTTAATCATTGCTGATTGCCATGAAAATTGTACTCTGTACATCTTGCATGTATAAGTCAGGTATGAAAGGCTGATCACCTTCATTACCAGTTGGTTCAGAAATGTTTGTTCATGTATAAAACTTGTTCAGTCAAAAATTTGTTCGTGCTAGTTCTGAATTATATTGATAAATTATAGCAAGCCCATTATTCATACTCTTCAATCATGATATATCCTTATATTGTTGTATTTAAACTTGCTGGGCAACTTTCATGCTCACCCTTGCTATATCATGATAAAACATTGCAGATAAGACGAAAGCGTTCGGATACAGGAAACGATTAAAGCCAAGTTCAGCTTGGGTTATAAAGTGCAGCTAGTTTGTAATAGCGTATTGTGATAAATATTGTTATGTAATAAATAGTTTATGAAATGTGTATAAGTTAAGGTTACTCGACCTTGGGGAATAGTGTGTAATGTAATGTATAAACAATTTATGTTTATATCTTCCGCAAACAGTTATAGAAAGAAATAAGCGTCATCAATCATGGCATGAATTGGGGCCCGGGTTCTGGGGATCGCTGATGACAATTATTGAAACAACAATAATATAAAATATCAACGCAAAGAATTATTGAATCAATAAAATAAAATATTGAACAAGAATTCATCGTATAATTATTGAGTAGTGCCTTCTTACGTAAGGATCAATAATTCATCAATACTGCATCCACGCCAGATTCATCGTATTTTAACCATCGTATTCCAACGGTGTTAATTGTAAATAACTACGCCGTTATTTATAAAACTCAAACTTGTCATTTTCTTCATCCGACAGTTATTCTGTTATGGGGCCCATAAATGACTGCGCCGTCGTATGAATATTTCCCGACATCAATGATTATTCCACGACCAAATGAATATTCTCCGACAACAATGATTAATTTATAACCACTTGCATATTTTGTAAAATTTGCACATTTCACCCATAACCAGAGAATTATATCAAATTAATACCTTATTATTTACAATAATAATTAGAGGAAATTTGATTTTATTTATAATAAGTTGGGGTCTTACAATCATTGGTGGACCCCACAATAGAATTATTGTCGGATTGAGAAAACGACCAAAATACTTTATGAAAATAACGGCGAAAGTTTTACCGTTAACTGTTGAAACACCCGGTGTTAAAAGTACAGTAATACGCGTGGTTATATAGTAGTACACGGTATTGATTATTGATGCTTATGTGAGAAGTCACTCAGTATTGTTCAATCGGGTATTCGAGACACTTTTCGTGTCGGAGTACTATTCACGAGTTACTATTCATGAGTTACTATTCATGAGTTACTATTCACGAGTTACTATTCATGAGTTACTATTCACGAGTTACTATTCACGAGTTCTTTCGGTCCAAATTATTTTTTTGGGTATAATATTAGTCAATGAGGAGATGTGCTAATTTTTCAGACCGCTAGTTGAAGATATAATAGTAAATCAATATGGACCGCTGGTGGATAGTTATAATAGTAAATCAATATGGATCGCTGGTTTAAAGTTTTTAATTGTAAATCAGTATGGACCGTTACTTTAATTTTTAATAGTAAAACCAATATGGACCGTCCGTTTAAAAGTAAATCAATCTGGACCGTTCATGAATTAGTTACTATGCAGTCCATTCTTCTATAAATAGAAGCTCATTCCTTCATTATTTCTTACGAATTCACTGAAACTCTAGAGAAAGAAATTATAGAGAAACTATAGAAAAGTATTCTGCTACTTTTCTACTCTTATATTCAGTTTCTTTTACGGTAAGGGGTATTATTTCTTTTGTATTTATGAAGAGAACTTCTGTTATTCCATTATTTATTATTCTGTTGGAATAACCAGTATACGCGGGCTACCCTATACATGGTGAAACTATAGAAAAGTATCCTGCTACTTCCCTACTCTTATATTCAGTTTCTTTTATGGTAAAGGATATTATTTGTTGTACTCATAAGGGGTATTATTTCTTTTGTATTCATGAAGAGAACTTCTGTTATTCCATTATTTATTATTCTGTTGGAATAACCTGTATATGCGGGCTACCCTATACTTGGTGAAATTTTTCTGTTATTTCATTCTTTATTATTTTGTTGGAATATCCTGTCTGTGCGTTTTACGCCGGACCTGGTTCTAGTCTATATTATTTTATTGGAATATCATGTCTGTGTGTTTTACGCCGGACCTGGTTTCATCCTATATTATTCTGTTGGAATATCCTGTCTGTACGTTTTACGCCAGACCTGGTTCCGTTATTTATTATTATATTGGAATAACCTGCCTGTGCAGTCTATCGCATGCCTGGTGATTTCTTTTGTTATTCCATTCTTTATTATACTCAATTGGTTATAACTTTGACTTCTATACTCCATGAAATTAGTGGAATATCCTTGATATTTGCGCTTCATCCAGTATCTTTTCATGGAAATATTTTCTGAGCATTCTTGAATTTTACTCCACAAAGTAGTATCATGTTGACAATTTGGACGTTATTGAGTTCAGGATAAATTAACTTATAAATCTTTAAAACTTATTCTTGAACTTGTTTTTATTGAATTATTATGTCATTGTCATGATGAGTTATATTGGTTATTATGTGAAAACATGAAAGTTTCTTAGAAATCACAAAGGGTTGAAAATCAGATTTTGGTAAAAATGGAGTATGAAATTCAATTGACCATATTTCCTATTATATTTCGAATTTTTGAGTGTGGTCAATTTCTAGAGTTAGATCTATGAGTTTTCTAACTTATCCAAGTGGAATCACTAGAAAAGGTGTTGTAGAGTTTCCTGTGGACTGATTTTAGTAAAGGAGTCAAAAATTGAAAAGTGCCAAAAAGCTACTGCCATAAACTTTAAAAGGGAATTTTCGGCCACTTAAATTATGAGAAAAATTTTGACCTTTTGGGACATGAAAATATATGGTATAAAGTACCTACTGTCCAAAAATGAGCTCATTCTGACTTAAAATGAACAAGTTATGACTATTTCAATATTTAGGTTTTTCCGACGAAAAACGCTAGAACCGGAGTTCCTGCCAAGATCACGTTAACATGTGTAAGATCCTGCCAAGATTTGAGAATTTCTGGAGTTAACCTTAAGGTAGCTAATTTCTTAAGGAATTAATTAGAAATTGATGTTTGAAAAATAGTAAATGAATTTAAAAATTTCGAGAAAAATATATGTTCAATATGGGACTATATTCTGCTTAATCCCAGAAAAGAATAATGTTTGGTACTGATTTGGTATTTTTCATGAAAATAATTTAGTTACGAACATATGAATTAAATATGTTACGTGAAGTTGAAAAATTGGTAAATAGGATTTTATGGCTTGAAAATCCTATATAAGGTATATGCAGATTTTTGATGAGTAAATTGATTATTGGTGATGAAATCTTATGAGTATGACATTTTGAATGATTAAATGCATTATTTGGAAAAGTGTAAACAATTAAATTAAATTGTTTATAAGTTTAAGGAGTGATTAAAATATTGTTATAATATTAATAATATTAGATTATGATTTTATTAAGTGATTGATAATGTTTAGATAAATTTAAAGTCTTTAATATTTATCCTTGATTTAGTTTGACCAATGCTTATAATATTGTCATCATCCTCATGCTTATATTATGTTGAAAGTCATCTGTGGCCTGTAGTGCATAGATGGACTTGGTATGATTATGACAAGGGATTATTCAGTATAATCATAACCATAATATTACAAATGATGTGGAAAAAGTCCTCATTGGCCCGTAGTGCATTGATGGACAGTTTTTGGTATGATTATGGCTATGGATTCTCTTTGGCCGTAGTGCAATAAATTGTTTTATCGCATGATCAGGACCGTTGATGAAAACACGATTATCTTTGGCCGTAGTGCATGGATACGTGGTCGTGATACAAAAGAATATCCTTGGCATGTAGTGCATGGATGATTCGATGATGTGGAATTATTGAGCTGAGTCTCAGCAATGAAATATTAATTAATGGATGTGATAATAATGAATATCTTTGGCCGTAGTGCAAAGATGATTTAATGATTACGAGCAGGAATTGTGATTTGGTATAACCATGATTTTTGATGTTTCAGGTGATGAAAATTATCTTCGTCCTAGGTGCGAAGAGGAATTTAGAATCACAATTGTGATTATGAGTTATTCACATGATCGTGGACGGGAATTGTTGATTGATGTTACACGGATAAAATATTATTGGTGGACTTTTAACATAGAGAAGATAATAGACCTTATGGTCTATTTGACTCTTCTAATGGATTGCTCGTTCCGCTGCAACTATAGTTGAAAAGTTTTATTATTTGTCATATGTTATAAATCTCTGATTTATTATTGATGAAAGATATTGATAATTTAATTATATTTAGACATGATATTCTTTACTGGGCTAGTTGTGCTCACCCTTCTGCTTCACAAATCCTTTCAGGTAATAAGAGTGTAGCTGGGTCGAGCGGGGGTATTAAGAGGATTAGAATGGTGGTCTCTAGCTGTGGAGGTTCTCCCTAAATAGTATAGAAAAGTGTGTTGTATTCTATACATCATTTAGTAGTTATATTTGGTGAATCATATAGGGTGAAGCGAACCCAACGTTGGAAGGATGTTTTTGCCACTATCATACAAGATGTCTAATGACATACAACCTCGTGTTATCATAAGACATTATTGTGCACATCCACTTGCTGAGTATATCTACGAGCACTACCTATATGATCTTGGAGTATTTTTGAAATATAATTTTCACTTGGAGACAACGGAGATAATTATATGTCAATAGAAGACTTACCATTGGAAAGAAGATGATAGTAATCTTCTTGTTTTTCTTTGGGGACTTTTGGGTCAACCAAGGATAATTCTGTGGACATATGATATCTATCATAACCTGGACGCATGGCCTCCCATGTACAAAGGTTTTAGTTTCTAAAATAGTTTTTGACTGTACTTTTATGTAAAGTACCATTGTAAGGTTGTGGTCGAGGTACTATGAGAGTTACATACATTTGTATTAAAACTCATATTTAATTGTGGTCGTATTCTATACGACAGCTCAACAGTTGTATAAATGAAGTTATATTTGAATTTTTTACCATGTATTTGACGACTTAGAATGGGTGATGTATACCTAATTTTGGGGGTGTCACATTTGGTATCAGAGCTATAAGTGTGAAGAGCCCTGAGCCTCTTGCTGTTGACTTCCAAGTCCTAGAATGCATCGAAGCCAGACTCTACGTAGGGGACGCCGTCTTTCGGTGGCAAGCTGATATGTATCAATGTGAGGTGCTATCCAAGTAAAGGGATTAGCGTCACATTTGGTATCAGAGCTTAGGGATATGGTCGCTGGCGGAGATAAGAGTCTAGAACTAGGAGGGGAGAGATGAGTTATATACTTCGCTAGTGTGTGACTTACCTAAGCTGAAATTGTTCACTTGATAAGTTGACAAATTATGATATGTCAATTAACCTTTGTTTTGAATTTATATTCTAGAATGATATCTGAAATACAGGAGATGAGAAATTAGAAAATCATGGTAGCGAAGAAATTACCGGGAAGGTACAATTTGAAAAGAAAGCAAGGTATTCTCATATCTTCGAATATCAGGTACGTACGTAAATTTCGAGGGCGAAATTTCATAAGGAGGGGGTGATTGTGAGACCCCGAATTTTATGAAATAAAAGTATTCATTTTTTCTATTTTGGTAAATAGTTAAATTGATAAAAGTTTAAAGTTAAGGGTAATATGTGAATTTTTTTTTTTGCAAAGTAAGCAAGTTGATATAAAATATTCGTTTTGTCGGGGAATATTCATACGACGGTACAATCATTGGTGGACCCCATAATAGAATTATTATCGGATTGAGAAAACGATAAAAATACTTTATAAAAATAACGGCGAAAGTTTTACCGTTAACTGTTGAAACACCCGGTGTTAAAAGTATAGTGATACGCATGGTTGCATAGTAGTACACGGAATTGATTATTGATGCTTATGTGAGAAGTCACTCAGTATTATTCAATCGGGTATTCGGGACACTTTTCATATCGGAGTACTATTCACGAGTTACTATTCACGAGTTACTATTCATGAATTACTATTCATGAGTTACTATTCATGAGTTACTATTCACGAGTTACTATTCACGAGTTACTATTCATGAGTTACTATTCACGAGTTACTATTCATGAGTTACTATTCACGAGTTACTATTTGCGGAGTACTATTCACCCGTAAAATATATTTCTTTTCGGTCCAAATTATTTTTTTGGGTAGAATATTAGTCCATAAGGAGATGTGCTAATTTTTCAGACCGTTGGTTGAAGATATAATAGTAAATCAATATGGACTGCTGGTGGATAGTTATAATAGTAAATCAATATGGATCACTGGTTTAAAGTTTTAATTGTAAATCATTATGGACCGTTACTTTAAGGTTTAATAGTAAACCAATATGTACCGTCCGTTTAAAAGTAAATTAATCTAGACCGTTCATGAATTAGTTACTATGCAGTCCATTCTTCTATAAATAGAAGCTCATTCCTTCATTATTTCTTTTAATTCAATTGAAACTCTAGAGAGAGAAATTATAGAGAAACTATAGAAAAGTATTCTGCTACTTCCCTACTCTTATATTCAGTTTCTTTTACGATAATGGATATTATTTGTTGTACTCGTAAGGGGTATTATTTCTTTTGTATTCATGAAGAGAACTTATGTTATTCCATTATTTATTATTCTGTTGGAATAACCTGTATATGTGGGTTACCCTATACTTGGTGAAATTCTTCTGTTCTTTCATTCTTTATTATTCTGTTGGAATATCATGTCTGTGCGTTTTACGCCGGACCTGGTTCCAGTCTTTATTATTCTGTTGGAATAACCTGTCTATGCGGTCTATCGCATGCCTGGTGATTTCTTTTGTTATTCAATTCTTTATTATACTCAGTTGGTTATAACTTTGACTTCTATACTCCATGAAATTAGTGGAATATCCTTGATATTTGCGCTTCATCCAGTATCTTTTCATAGAAATATTTTTCTGAGCATTCTTGAATTTTACTCCACAAAGAAGTATCATGTTGACAATTTGGACGTTATTGAGTTTAGGATAAATTAACTTATAAATCTTTAAAACTTATTCTTGAACTTGTTTTATTCAATTATTATGTCATTGTCATGATGAGTTATGTTGGTTATTATGTGAAAACATGAAAGTTTCTTAGAAATCACAAAGGGTTGAAAATCAGATTTTGGTAAAAATGGAGTATGAAATTCAATTGACCATATCTCCTATTATATTTTGAATTTTTGAGTGTGGTCAAGTTCTAGAGTTAGATCTATGAGTTTTCTAACTTATCAAAGTGGAATCACTAGAAAAGGTGTTGTAGAGTTTCGTGTGGACTGATTTTAGTAAAGGAGTCAAAAATTGAAAAGTGCCAAAAAGCTACTGCCATAAACTTTAAAAGGGCATTTTCGGCTACTTAAATTATGAGAAAAATTTTGACCTTTTGGGACATGAAAATATATGGTATAAAGTACCTACTGTCCAAAAATGAGCTCATTCTGACTTAAAATGAACAAGTTATGACTATTTCAATTTTAATCTCCCAAATATTCTTTGTGGATTTTTCGTGGTGACTGTTTTAGTGAAACTGGCACAAGGGACTTATAGTCCAAAAATCAAATCAGTGTTCTTAAAGCTCTATTGCGTGAGTTATAATTTTAATCCGACCATGGGATCGTTGTGATTTTTGGATATGTTATACATATATAAGTTGAGTATATGTCCACAAATTTTGAACCGTTAAAAATTAACATATGATTTGTTATGAATTTTAAGAGGTGTTGAAAATTGTCCGTATGTGGATTTCAAACATTTTCTGTTTGGAATTTGGAAAACCTTTCTTCTGCAAAGTTGTAGAGAATTTGATTTCTTATGGAATGGACATACAATTCGTATTTTTTCTGATAAATAGACTATTTATTATGAATTATTGAAGTTTCGGAAAATAAATATTTTTATTAAAAATATGGGTTGGCCCCACTTTTGGTTGTTGGGAAAAGTTGGCTGATTTTTGGTGGGCCCCACTTGTGATGGCTGATAATTTGGTCTTGGTTGGAAACTTGGCATGCGTAGAAAATTTATTATTATTATTTTATTAATTTTGTCTCCTTTGGCGTTCTAGCATTTTCCTATTAATAGGGTGCTTAGTTAGAATTGAAAATCACACCAGAAACAAGTTTTCTCTCTGTCTATATTATCGAGCGTATTTTGTGAGTATTTAGATACTTTGAGTTGTAATTCAGTGCAAGTTTCCTTCAACATTACATCCGAAATTCCAACCAGAAGTACTATTCTTTTGAGGTAAAGGATAATGGATGTTATTTTCTTCATAATGATGTTATTCTTTTAATATCATTATACTGAAATATTGGTCTAGATTTTATTGTGGAATTTCTACCTTTTTCATGTCGGGGTTACTATTCACATATACAATACTATTCATATATATGACACTATTTACGTATATGACATTATTTACATATACGGTACTATGTACGAATACGGAGTACTATTCATGAGTTACTATTCATGAGTTACTATTCATAAGTTACTATTCACGGGTACCATTCACGACAAAATTGGTTTCTTTCTCTGACCAAATTATCGTTGATTTATGAATCTTACTCTTGAAATTAAATAAAGTTGTTGATCATATTATTTTTATTATCATATATAACATTTTTATAATCCTGGTGATGAAACTTCTCTTTGACTTGAGTGTAAAGATGGGTAGATTATTGGTATGATCGTGACTATGGGTTCTCTTTGGCCAGTAGTGCAAAGTTGAATTGTTGACTGGTATGATCATGACCATTGAATTTATAATTGAATATCTTTAGCTTAAGTGCAAAGGTGAATTGATCAACATAGTTATAATTATTATTTTGAAATGATTATATATTTCTTTGAGATATTAATATCTTTAGCCTGTAGTGCAAAGTTGACATGTTGTTGAATATCTTTGGCCTATAGTCCAAAGATGATCTGTTGGTGAATATCTTTTGCCTGTAGTGCAAAGATGACATGTTCTTGAATATCTCTGGCCAGTAGTGCAAAGATGAATTGTTGACGAATATCTTTGGCCCGTAGTGCAAAGATGAATTTATTAATATGGTTATGAACAAGAACTGTGATTTGGTATAACCACGATCTTTGATGTTTCAAGTAAAGACATGTGATGAAAATTATCTTCGTCCTGGATGAGAAGAGGAATTTTAAACCACAATTATGATTATGAATTATTCACATGATTATGGATCGGAACTGTTGATTGATGTTATAGGGATAAAATGTTGTTGGTGGTCTTTTAACATGGAGAAGATAATAGACTTTATGGTCTATTTGACTCTTCTAATGGATTGCTCGTTCCGCTGTAACTATGGTTGAAAAGTTTTATCATCTACCATATGTTCTAAATCTCTGATTCATTACTGACGAAGGCTATGGATAATTTAATTATCTTTAGTCATGATATTCTTTACTGGGCTAGTTGTGCTCACCCTTTTGCTTCACAATTCCTTTCAGGTAATAAGAGTGTAGCTCGGTCGAGCGGGGGTAACAGGGGAATAGAACGGTTGTGAGGTCCCCGAATCCGGGTCCCGAATCACCGCAGATCTGGTTCGATCATTCTATACAACTATTACTATATTTGCGGAAGATATAAACATAAATTGTTAATACATTAAACATACTCATAATGTCCAAGGTCGAGTAACCTTAACTTATACACAATACATAACTTATTTAACTTACAATAACATTAATATACCATACTTATACAAATCTAATCGCACATATTAACTTTACGCTTGAACTGTCTTTAACCTTTCCTTGTATCCGACGTATTCGCCTTAATCTGCAATGTTTATCATGATATAGCAATGGTGAGCATAAGATTGCCCAGCAAGTTTAAGTTCAATAATTTAACGATATATCATGATTGAAAGGATTTGAATAATAAGCTGGCTATAATTCAACAATATAATTGTGAATTAGCACGAACAAACTTTTAACTGAACAAGTATTATACACGAACAATTATATCTGGACCGAAGGGTAATGAAGGTGATCAGCCTTTCATACCTGACTTATACATGAAATATATACAGAGTACAATTCTACAATGGCAATCAGCAATGATTATCCATAAGCATATCTGAATGAAACAACTCTTAGTAGAGTTAAGTAAAAAAAAAACTTGCCTGAACCGTTGATTACTGCTACGCAATTTATAACGCTTTATCCAAAGACATAATATTAGTAATATAGATCTCCAATATTAGAATAATATCATCACAATATAATACTATTATATATATAGACATACATAGAATAATCTAAACACATAACACATAACCCTATTAGTCAATAACACATATAAGACTCGGTATCAAGTCAAACTATTGCAGTCTGAGTTGAACCCGACACAAATCTAGCATCCCGACGGTCTAGTCGAACAAACCTCGAGTTTAAATTCAATTAAACTATGTCTAAACACTTAACCATTATCTAAGATAATTTATTAACAGTCGAAATATTTTTCGTAAACTCGTAATAATTTTTAAATAATTATTACTATTTATCATGAATTTTCCATTATTAATACCGTATTTAAATGAATTCAATACCACATAATTCTTTTATCATTAATATTTATTTATTATCAAATATTAATGAAGTACATGTCATAATATTGTAATATATTTATAATATATCAAAGTATTTTTAATAGCTTAAAATCATATTTATATGATTTTTAAACACTAAATCCATTATCCGATAATTGCTATTAATATTAAAATATTAATATTTTCATGACAATTTATCAAAAGTTATATTTTATAACTTAAAATATTTTTTTATAATCCTTAAATCATTTTTATTTGATTTACAAATCATTAATTCTATTTTTCCACAATTTATTTAATATAGTTATTATATAAATTAATTGTCATTAATATTGATTAATTAATAAAATTCATCACAAAATATTAAAAGTCACCGAAAATATCTTTAAATATTTTCTTATACCATAATATTATTTTTCATGATTTTTCATGTATTAAAATTATTTTTAAATAATTTATTTAATATTATAATTAAATAACTTAAATACCATTTATATTCCAAAAATATTAAATATTTATGAAATATACTCAAAATAATTAAAAACTATTTTTCAGACTTTAAAATAATTTTTCGAAATTTATTTTCTATTTTTAATAATTAAAAACTATTTAATTCGATTTATTTAATTAAAATAATTATTTTATAAAACTAACTGTCGATAAAGGGGCCTATAGCGACAGACCCATCGCTATAGGTGTTCTTGAGCCTGTTCTTGAGCTTTATCGCCAGTTTTCAGGTTGCTACTTTGACCATGATTATCACAGTGTTTGTGATGATTTCTGGGAAGCTAAAGGGTTACAATTGTAGTCCGGATGTAATACTACATTAACCAACAAATTTCATGGTCATAACATATCACAACTGAGAGATTCAAGCCTCCAAAATTTCTGACAACGCTGTTCTTTATTTCTGGGTTTTCCAGAAAATGAAGAACAGTCGAGGGTACTAGTTTTCGATCGTCATAACTTGTATCCTGTAACTTGTTTGGGTGAAATATTGGTTCAATACTATAGTCGTGATGTCAGGGTATAACAAAATAACCACAGATCGGTCTAACAACAACACATTGAAGAGATCTAAGGCGGTCAAACTTTGACAGAAAACTCAGGTGATGAAGATCTGGGATACCCAGAATCTTCATCCGGCGTGATGGTCAACGCTATTTTGACCAAGACTTGCTATGATTCTGTTACGGATTTTGGTTATCTAAAAGCATGAATGAGTATTACTTATACCTGTCTACAAGAGCAAAACCACAACTTGTCCAAACTAACCAAACACGACAAGATCTAGAGCTTCTAAAGTGACTGTCAGGCTTTTTGGGCAAATCTGGGCTGCCTAGAATTTGTTTTCCATGTACGGTCAACGATGTTTGACTGATCATAACATGAAATCTAGACTTGATCCGTCCTTGCTTCTAGTTTCAAATCACAGTCCTCATGTCATAGAACAGATTCAAAACATAAAACATCTAACACATAAAGATTTAAAGCCCCTTTGAAGGGTGTTCATCTCAGTTTGACATTCGAGTCCGAACCAAAGGAAGTTTGGTTTAGATAATTCAATAAGGGTTCTGAAATTTAGAACGTTCATCAACTATGGACTAGTCGAATCAATAAGGTTCACTAGTCTAACAAGGTTCAATAATAATGATATTCAAATTGAATAATACTCTCAAGAAGTATACAATAGAACACATATTGTATAACAATTTCATACTTTGAAAGGATAATAAATCTTTAATATAACAATTCGAACTTGAATAATAGTAATGAGAATTTACCCAAGGTAAATAATAAACTTGAACAATGATAACAAGTAGGGGTAAGAAACTTGCCTCATGCGTAGATTACACTTTAATTAAACACGTTCCTTGAATTTAATCCTACATACCATTTACATTCACAATACCAGTTAATTCTAACTTAACTAATCATCAAACGTTCATTCTTTTTGTCTAACTCGAATTATGACTATACTTAGTCAATTTATCACATTCATTGTCTTATAATGAACACTTCACGAATACTAAGCTAACTATTCATTTAATAATTCAGTCAACATGTAATTATGTTATTTACATGCTAAGCATCTACTTTAATATCTCATTATACTTCTAACATATCTCTATGTTCTTTAAATCAAGTTGCTATCACATTGCTAGACTTGAACATTTAAAAATAATTCATTTCTGGACTTTCTGGAGAGTGGTATTATGCTTTCTTTCTTTCATCAGATCAGACTTTCATTGCTTTGCGCGATGGCGCTGTGTGGTAGGACTCTTAGTATGACAATGACGTGTGGTCTTCTTGGCCACATGGATGTTAAAAGCGATGAGTCCGGCGCCATATGCCATGAACAAAAAAATTGTTATGCAATTCGCGAAAATTGCAAACCACAGCCAAAAACTTGAATTAAAATTTTACTACACGAATTTAATCATACCCATTCATAATAATACCCATATAATCACTACTTAACCCTTCTAGCATGATTTTAACATGTTAAAACACCTAATTAACAGGATTAAAACATGAAATTATCACTGTTCTTTGTGTTCTTGAAGGTTTTGAACAAAAACCATGAAAATTAATACTACGGATTCGTTATAACACAGAATCCGTACATTTAAGGTTTGGTCTCTTCGTAACAACATGCATAATCAAATAAGAGTGGGAATTTTACAAAAACATTTATGTTTGACATATTAAAATCACGTGTAAGGGCCATATGGCCAAAACCCATACTTTGTAAGTTTTGAGCAACATACACGTCATGTTTTATGATACTGAAGATATGGTCTACATAATATATATATATATATATATATATATATATATATATATATAATCAAATACGATATGGTAATATTTAACACATACATAAACTCATAATCATACCCTTTCCCAATTATAGAGACTTTACAAAAGCTTTGAAAGCCATTTTCATGAAAACTAAATGACGTAAAATAATTTGGGTTTGGAGAGTTTACCCAGAGTCTAGTTTAGAAGAGATGATCACTGATGATCCTTTCACCAAACACTTGTTGATTAAACACTCACAATTCCTCTCAAACTTTTCAATTCTCTCTCTATGATTTACTTGTTAACTTAGAAAAAATGAAGAAAATAGAGAAGACGTCGAATATATCAAATAAACTGACGCGCATTATGGTCAGTTACCCATCATGGGTTAACTGCCCATAACTCCCACTAAGGCCATGTTTGGCTAGGCTTAATAGATTTCAAAACCATTTAATTTAATAAAGCTTTATCATATAGTTTAATTAATGTCACACTCCTTCATAAAATAAATCAATATTTTATTTAATTTACTTTAAATAAAATATAATAAATTCTCATAAATTCACCTAGTCACATAATTAAATTTCTCATTAATAAATAATGTCAAATTATTAACTCTCTAATTAATACTTAAAATTAAAATACCAATACGCTTATTAAATATTTCTTTTAATACAATAAGCTCACATAATCACATACTTCGATAATAAAAATTCTCCACATTAATTTAATAAATGTAACACATATAATTAAATTAATCTACCATAATTTCATCAATTAATTATTTAATCTAATAATTAAATCATCAAAAATATTTATTTACTTCAATAAATATTAAAATTAAATTACAAAAATCTCATTCGTCACACGTACTATGATGTGAAGAAAATGGTCAAAAGGCTCAATCTAGGGTATAAGAAGATTGATGCTTGTGAAAATGATTGTATGTTGTATTACGGTGATGTCAATAAAGATAAGAGGTCGTGTGATATTTGTGGTACAAGTAGATACTGTGAACAACTCAAGAAAAAGGGAAAAGACTTGCCAAGAAAGATCTTATGTTACTTTCCCAATGCCCCGAGGCTTCAGCGGTTGTTCATGTCAACACATACCGCCGAGGATACGAGGTGGCACTCTACATGAGACATAGTCGAAGGTCAACTAACGCACCCGACAGATGGGCTTGAGTGGAAAAATTTTGATAATAAGCACCCATCGTTTGCTGAAGAGGTTCGCAATGTTAGGCTTGAACTTGCTACGGATGGGTTTAATCCGTTTAACGGGTCTTACACAAATCCCTACTCAACTTGGCCCGTGATTATTGTGGTGTATAACCTCCCGCCTTTGATGTGCATGAAAGATCCCTACATGTTCATGCCTTTACTGATTTCGGGTTATAAGAGTCCGAGTAAAGACATCAATGTATACCTCATGCCGTTAGTTGATGAGTTGAAGATGTTGTGGGAAAAAGGGGTTGAAACTTATGATGTATCTCTTAAGCAAAACTTTGACACGAGGGCAGCTTTACTGTGGACAATAGGTCAAAACCTGCCTCGACCGTCCGAACGCCATGCAAACACACATATAGCACCGCATAGGTATTAGACACGCGTTACAACTGACGGGACTCGATTCTGACTTACGGAAGCCGAGTTATCGCCCAGTTTATAAAACTCGCCAGCACTTAGGCAAAAAGCCAAAAAATAGGTCAAAACCCGCCTCGACAGTACGAACGCCACACAAACACACACATAGCACCGCGTATGTATTAGACACGCGCAACAACTGACGGGACTCGATTCTGACATACAGAAGCCCATTTATCGCCCAATTTACAAAACTCGCCAACACTTAGGCAAAAAGCCAAAAAATAGGTCAAAACCCGCCTCGACGGTCCGAACGCCACGAAAACACACACATAGCACCGCGTAGGTATTAGACATGCGTTGCAACCGACGGGACTCGATTTCGACATACGGAAGCCGAGTTATCACCCAGTTTACAAAACTCGTCAACACTTAGGTAAAAAGCCAAAAAATAGGTCAAAACCCGCCTCGACCGTCCGAACGCCACGCAAACACTCACATAGCAACGCGTAGGTATTAAACACGCATTACAACTGACGGAACTCGATTCCGACAAACAAAAGCCGAGTTATCGCCCAGTTTGCAAAACTCGTCAACACTTAGGCAAAAAGCCAAAAAATATGTCAAAACCCGCCTCGACCGTCCGAACGCCACGCAAACAGATACATAGCACCGCGTAGGTATTAGACACGCGAAACAACTGACCGGACTCGATTCTGACATACGGATGCCGAGTTATCAGCCCGTTTGCAATAATTATAGAACACAAACTACAATAATTTAAATATGCTCTATTTTCGACTTCGTAATTAATATTTTTACTTTTATAGGGTATTGTTGATGAGACTCATAGGGGTGGAGGCTGCGGCACAGGCGATGCCTATGGCAGAGATGGTGATAATCGCTAAGCTGATGCTGATGAGACTATGGAGGGTGGGACCGCATGTGGGACAGGCGATGGGACCGGCGATCGTACGATAGATGGCGGTGATGATGACACTGAAATTCCTGATCTTGGGTTGTAGTTAGTTTATGTTTATATTTTGACTTTCATGTATGTATTTATATAAGTTTTGAGTTGTACAGACCAGAGTTTTGTATCAAACTAAATTGATTGTTGATGGTAAAATATATGATTGTTATTGATATGTGTGCATTGTCATTATTAGTCTTTCTTTAATTTATAACAGGTACAATTATGTATATGTAAATGAATAGGGAAATTTTGCAATTTATAAATTTTTTTAAGCAGGTCATTGGTGACAGGGGACCGTCGGCAATGGTATACAGGTCATTGGCGACGACACTATACACTCATTGGCGACATGCCGTCGGTAATGACAGTAATTTCAATTTTGCAAAATGTTTATTAACGACAACATGTCCGTCGCTAGTGCCATCAGTAATGACACATTGGCGACGACGGACCGTCAGCAATGCCCCCGTCGGCAATGACCTTCTTTCCGACGGCGAGCGACGGGAGTCACGGGCAACGACCTCTAGGGCAACGAGAGGGGCGACGGCAAAGTCCGTCGGCAATGACCTTTTTTTTGTAGTGTAAATTAATTAGGGTTTCCCTAATTAGATTATAACGTTAAACCTTATACATAGCATTTGTATTCCCAAACTAGGGTTTTATACACCGAATTAGGGTTTCAAATTCCCAGAACTAAAATTAGGGTTTCCAGAACCAGTTTCTACGGTTTCTTATACTTCGCTAGGGTTTTCTAATCGAACGTTGACGTTCTTAATATATACCTAGGGTTTGTTATAGATATCATTTATTTGGTCAACCCTTGACCCTTAACCAGATACTGTACACATATACACAGAACATATTCACGTATTCCCTTAATCCTGAATAATTCACCTAAATCCTTCAGAGAATTTTGAAATCCTCAAAATTCCTTCTCAAAAATATCAAACGCATATACTTATTTTCTGTCTAGGTTCTAATATTGAACCTTAAATCAATTAATTAAAATTTTATTTTTTTTAAATTCTCGGGTTGTGACAACGGTGGTCTCTAGTTATGGAGGTTCTCCCTAAACAGTATGGAAATAATTTGATTGAGAACTTTAGAATAGTGTGTTGTATTTTATACATCATTTAGTAGTTATATTTGGTGAATCAAATAGGTTGAGGCAAACCCAACGTTGGAAGGGTGTTTTGCCACTATCACACAAGATGTCTAACGATATACGACTTCGTGTTATCATAAGACAGGGTTGTGCACATCCACTTGCTGAGTAAATCTACGAGCACTACCTATATAATCTTGGAGTTTGGATGAAATATAATTCTCAATTAGAGACAGTGGAGATAATTATATTTCAAGAGAAGACTCACCATTTGAAAGAATATGATAGTAATTTTCTCGTTTTTCTTTGGGGTTTATTGGGTCAACCAATGATAATTCTCCAGTCTTATGATATCTATTATAACTTAAATGCATGGCCTCCCATGTACGAAGGTTTCGTTGAGCATTTTCCGAATATTTTAATTTCTAAAACAGTTATTGATTGTACCTTTATGTAAGGTGCTATTGTGACGTGCTACCAAATGTTGGGATAAGAGTCACAGTTGGTATATATTTGTATCAAAACTCACAACATATGTGTTGTTGTATTTTGCACGACAATTGTAATAATAAAGTTGTAGTTATTTTCTGTACCACATATTTGGCGACTCAGAATGGGTTGGGTGGAGTGGACCTATTTTGTGGTTGTTACACCTTTGATACTTCTATTTTATTGAGTGTTCGGCTTGATTACTTTTATTTTCGAGATGCGAAGCATCTTCAAGAAAATAAGATTAAAAAAGCAGTGCCGAACTCCTTGTGGGCATGAGGTCCATCTAAAGAAATTCAAACACCGTGAATAATTTACAAGCTGGTCACAGCCAAAAATGTCCATCACGGGAACTGAATCTAGATCCAGGAGACTGATTTTGTGATCACATGATTCCTAGGCTCAGATGATGATATAGTATGTATGAAAGCTGTAAGTAGTTATATATATAAAAGCGGTAAATATATATATATATATAGGAACGATTAACCGCCATGAAGTAAACTCCAGGCGGGATAGAAAATGTATATATATATATATATATATATATATATATATATATGTGTGTGTGTGTGTGTGTGTGTGTGTGCGATCAACCGCCACGAAGTAAACTCAAGGCGGGACATAAATGTAAACATATATATATATATATATATATATATATATATATATATATATATATATATATATATAAACGCAATAAACACTCCAGATGTAAATCCAGGCTCAATCAAACAAAGTTTGATAACAGGAGATATATATATATATATATATATATATATATATATATATATATAAAAGCAATTATAACTCGATTATATATATATATATATATATATATATATATATAGAAAAGCAATAAAGGCCACGGACCGACGGTCCGGGCATACACACACAACACGACTCTCAACGTGAATAATAGTGTGTGCACAAAAGTGGAGAAAGGCTTTAAGAAATGTGAGAATGCTTATAGTGGGCTGCCAAAGAAGACTTCAAATAGCTTTAAATAGATGAATACTCGGTTACCATTGGTAAAATGTTGCAAAATATAAGCTCACAAGTGTTTGAAATGAGAACAACTCAGTTTATAGTGTGTACAAAGAAAAATGGACAGGGCTTCCTTGCCTTTTTTCTCTTATAAATGGCCACCCCAAGCCCTATATTTATAGAGGGGGGAGCCGCAGGTGCCACAGATGTACCTACGGCTGTCCGGGGTGCCTTGGGCTACGTGGGCCCTATCGTCTCAAAGTACGTGCACTCGTGCGACGCGTTGTCCGCTCAAACCTTCATAACTTTCAATCCGGGCATCCGATGGAGGCATATAATACCTTTTTGGAATGCTGTTGTCGAGAGCTACACAATGACATGGGGTAAGAGGTTGTACGAAGTCAGGAAGATGGGTCCATGCCCAGGTCTTTAAGTCTTCAAATTCTATCCGGTGTACTTTCTTGTGTAATAGTCACTCGGGATTGGAGCTATGGTTCTTATAGGACACTTCTGTGTAGCATGTAGGTTGAAATATTGTTGAGACGTAATGAATATGGGATCCAGGTGGCAAAATGACAAATTTTCCCCTCAGTGGGGTTATTGTGACTCCCCCAAATACAGGTACTTCATTCCCACAGGATTTGGTGTTCACTTGATAAAAACATTTATATCTAACTACCCAATAATAAAATTGAATAATAAAACCTTCCCATTAAAGGATTACATTAATAAAAATCTCCCAGGTTGTCTAACCTTTAAATATAATCATTCAAATGCGGAAATTAATTAAGTTCATTACAATCATTAAAATAAAGTCTGATAATAAAATATCAACATGTTATAAGTCTTCAATACTTGTTCATCTTTCCCTTTCCCTTACTGGTGCTAGGTACATCGACCTTCTCATCCTTAGCTATAATAGTTATATAAGCAAGAGTGAGCAAACAAAGCTCACTTGAAATGACAATGAATAAAATCTCTACAACAACTGCCAAATAATAGGCTCAATAGAAATGAACAAAATGATAATCAGAATCATAAAAAATTTATCTGAAGGTTATAAGACCACGAACTATGTCCATAGTTATACGTAATCTTTCAACTTAAACTTTAACAGTCATAAGACTATATGGACTCCTCGTTGTAATAACCCGAGATTTCGAATAATCCAAAATTTTTAAATAATATTTATTTATTTAATATTGACTGTTAATATTGTAGTGTGTATCTGTGATACGAGTCTCGGGAATTAGTCAATTTGTGTATTGACTGAGAAATTAGAGTAGAGTTGTGCTTAACAGCTTTAGAAACCCTAACCCTAATTCTGGATATGGATTCGATAGAAAATATAATTAAAATAATTATATTGATATATATGTGTTTGTATTGTATAGAGATTTTGATTAATGATTGATCGGATAAGGTTTAAAATTAATAAACCTAATAAGAGATTAGAAACCCTAATCTCAAATTTTGAAACCCTAACGTGCAGTTAGAAACCCTAGTCGTATGCCAGGAAACCCTAATTTTAAATTCTAGATTCCTAAACCCTAATTAGGAAACCCTAATCCTAATTGGTAAGCTTAATGTGTTTATTAAACGTTAACATGATTAGGAAAACCTAATTTATTTAGAAAACCCTAATTATAATTTTAAAATTTTAATTTTCTAATTTAAAAACCCTAATTAGAAAATCCTAGAAAGCCAATGTTGTAAAACCTAAGGGTTAGAACCTTAGGGTTAAACCCTAAGGGTGTGACAAATGTCATGTATGCCCTTAAAATTATTTTGCAAATGATAAAATGCCCTTTTTATATTATTTAATTTGTAACTTGTAAAATATTGCCAACACCTTTAGTGGTTCACTAACTATTGACTTTGTGACATAAAAATGTCAGTAAATCAGCAACAATATCATCAATATACATTGCACCAATTGATTATATAAGATTCAAGAGAGAGAAAGTCACAAAACTTGGTCATTTATCAAGTCTCTCTCTCTCTCACTAAAAGCTCTGAAAATCATAAGTATTTCAGTCACTTTTTAGCCGTGTAAAACATCTGGATCAGATTGGTAGGGCAAGATCAAAGCATATTCAAGAAAAGGTATAAACCCTAAGTATCATTTTGATCTTGTATGCTTAGTCAAAATTCGTGTTTTTGTGTTTAGATTTATGCTAAAGGATGTTTTATGATGATCTATGATGATCCATCATGGATCCATAACATCAAAGTGTCTTAAACTTGAAGTTTTTCAAAACTGTCCAAGAACAGAATTTGTGGTCTGACAAGCTAATGTCAGGAGCCACATATTCTTTCTCTGCTTATTATTTTTCTTGTTTTATGTTTTGGATTGGTAGTCTGGTATGAGGTCTTTATTCTGCAAAAGAAATCACAGTCATTTGATGTCTAGATCGTGAGTTATTAACTGTCGAAACCCGTTGACCGGGCATGACCAGATGCATTCTGGGCAACCTAGAAAGCATTTTTCGGTGTTTGACAAGTTTTTGAAACGCGTTGATCTGTCAGTGTTTAAGTGTTATGTTAATGTTATGATAACTAGTGTGTAGTCTGATATGTGGACTTGAAATCTATACCTTTAGATCTCTTAAATAACAAACATGTGGGATTTTATGGATGGTCAAACTAAGTCACCCGATCACGAAGCTGTTTTCTGGAAATTCCAGAAATGGTTAGATCAAGCCCTCTGACAGGGTTTGACAGAATCATAACTTATGTTATGTAGTTGTTCCTTGTCATGTGTAGAACAGGTATGGACCATAATAACATTATTGTAATGATCTGAGCACTAACTTAATCGAGCTTGAAAGTGTCAACTGGACACTGTCTGGGTTTCTGGGTTACCCAGAAAACCCTGATAAGATTTGATAATGACTTTGAGAGGCTGAATCTACTTGTTTGGATGTGATATGACTTGGATGTTAGTCGATGATTGTAGTGTTACATAAACACTACACGATCACACTTCGAGCTAGCCCAGAACCTAATTACATTGAGAATTAAAGCCGGTCAAAGATGACCCCTTGCTAAATTCGACTGTCAATGTTCTTGAGCCAAGAACACCTAAAACGACAGACAAGTGTCGCTATAGCCTATAGCGACGGTTTCTAATAATTTTATTTTTCTAATTTCCGAAAAATACTTAAAAATAGAAAATAAATTATAAAAATTACAAAAATGGTTTTAAAAATTATTTTAAATCCCGAAAAATAACTTTTAATTATTTGAGATATTTTTCATTAATATTTAAAATTATTTGAATATTAATTCTATTTAATTTATTTAATTAGTGTATTAAATAAAGTAGAGAAAATGATTTTAATTATATAGAAATCATTTTAAATAAGAATAAAGAGTTTAAAAATATTTTGAGTTATAAAATGTAACTTTTAATATTTTTAGAGAATTTTCATTAATAATTTAATATTAGTGATAATAGATTTATTTAATTATTATATTAAATAAATAAATTAAAAATGATTTTAATTGTATAAAAATCATTTTAAAGAAGAATAAAGTGTTTAAAAATATTTTGAATTTTAAAATATAATTTTCAATATTTTTGGAGAATTCTCATTAATAAATTAATACTAATGATATTAGATTTATTTAATTATTAAATTAAATTAATAATAGAAAAATAATTTTATTGATTTAAAAATCATTTAAAAATGAGAAAATTGATTTAAAAATATTTTAATTTATAATTAATGACTTTTAATATTTTGATAATAATATCATTAATATTTAAATATTAATGGTGATAATTTAAAAATAATTTTAATTATTTTAAAAATCATTTAAGTAGAATATTGATGATTGAATTTTTTTTTTAAGTTATTAACAATAACTTTAATATTTTGATAAGTATAACATTAATATTTTTATATTATTAAATATTAATGATGCTAAGATTATTTGATAATTAAATCATTTAAAAATGATTTAAGTGTTTGAAAAATTATTGTAAATGTTTAAATATTATTAAAAGCTTCCGAAAAATATTATAAATGATATTTGACTTATCTAAAATAATATTGAAGCTTAGAGACCAAGTCTAATTGACAATCAATGTGTAAATTGTTGGATAAGGTGACCAAGGCACCAAGATGAGACCGAAGTCCAACCAGACCGAACTAGTTAGACTTGTTAAGTGTTTATATAGGTTATAAACACTAATGTGGCTATGTGGCAATGTGCCTAGGAGATAGATTGACTGTGAATTACAATGTTACATGTTATGAAATATTGTGCTAATAGTGAGACCGATATTATTGGTTATAGGTATTTCGAAAGCAGATAAGTATATTGTGTAGCTGTAAACAGCGGAAGAGGCAAGTTTCCTAACTCAACCTTGAGTTATATTCATTCAATTATTATAGTGGTTAATTATTGTTAATTATACCACGTCCAAGAATTTATTGTTGATTATTCATAGTTCGTGCATGTTTAATAATTTAAATTGAATTATACATTCGTAGAATAACTTTTGTTGGATACTCATATCTGTAAAAGCTAATATTGACAATATAGATAATTCCTATTTATTGTCAAATTATGTTGAGAAATGTCTTAGCTAATTATTCTGGCTAGACGAACCTTTGTTAGAAATTGATAGATTCGAGAACAGAATTCAATTGTTATTGACAGATCAAAGCCAATTATTTCGGATAGATCGATAAGTAAATAAAAATTGAAATCATAGTCTTTCGTTGTTAAATCAAATCTTGATTCTGAGACTGAGAAGAACAACCTTTTATATAAAGGGAAACATTTTATTGGTCGTATATTCGGCCTTTGTGCGCGATTAAGTATTATGCATAATATAGGGTACAAGGAGTTGGCCGGCTCTAAGTACTTGCAGAGGGGTATGATTTAATCTTTATGTTTATCTGATACACCTGCGTATTTTTCAAAGTAAAACTATGATATATACCCGAGAAGAGAAGTTCAAGATCCAACGGATGCTCAACATAACTTTGAAAAATATTCCACTTTGTTATTGCGTAGAATTGATTCTTGATTATTCAATAGAATATCGTAGAAACTTTGAAAGCATTGTACTCTTTCATTATCAAATTATTATGTTGCATAGATTGTGAGAAGACTTTTTAGAAAATTGGAGATTTGTTCAGCTATTTTAAAGTTCCCCGAACTTTGGTTTAATTTTATCAAAATAGATAGTATGTTCTTATTGATTCTTATACATTTATTGTATGTCTTAACTTGCGGGGCAAATTTATTGCTCACCCTTGCTAAATAAAATATTTCAGCTAGGAACGAAGAGGCCAGCAGATCGAAGATGTAACATTCTAGAATTTTAAATTGTAATATTAAATATTTATTGAATTATATAAGTATTTAATGGATATGTTTATTGCTAAATAATAATTGTTAAATTTGATTTGATTTGATTTAGTTAATTATTTGTTCAGTAAATAATTAAGGAGTTAATTAAATTAATTGTTATGAGACTATGTACCAATTTAATTTAATAGCTAAGCTAGAGAGCTTATAATGATTAAATGAATTATAATATTTTAATTGGAATTTGTAATTAAAATAAGGTGTTAGTGGGTTAAACATAATTATTATTATTATAAAGGAAACTATAATTATGTGGTAATAATTTATGTGTTAAAGTAATTTAATAGATTAGTATTTGAATTTATTAAATTAATTATTAAAATTAATTAAGTATAAGTGTGACAAATAACCTTGCTATAAAGGATTTATTAAAATAAATTAAAAGAGTTTAATTTAGTTTTGCCAAACATGTCTTAATGCATATTAAGTCTTTAATCTAATGATGTTTTATCAAACAATGTATAAGGATTAATCTATTTATTCTAATTGTGTTTTACCAAACAAGGCATAAGGATTAAAGGATTATATTTTAAGTGGGTAACCAAACAAGCCTTATGGCTTTTGATTTTCAAAAATATTATAACTGATATCAGTTATACTTATATTTATATTATATAATTAATATATATTATATCTTATACGTTATAATTCTAGTGTATGTTAGACTACAGAAAGAAAGACTCAGTTGAAGAAAAAGGGAGAGAAGAAGAAAACTAAGAGAGAATCCTAACAGGTTTTGATAAAAGGAATTGGAAGAAAGAAGTATTGTTGATCATAGAAAGGAAAACCTTCATCATCTAGCATACAAGGTATCATCCAAACCTTTTCCTTAAAAATTTTGTTGTCTTCTTCTTCCTAAAAGTTCTCTATAAAATAATTGTAAAAGATGAATTGTTGATATATATATATATATATATATATATATATATATATATATATATATAACTTTGTATGATAATTGTTTATAAAAGGTTGTTTTCATAAGTTAAATATGAGTATAGATAAAGTAATTCATATATGTATGTAAATTGTGAAGAAAAAATATATTATAGTGAGTTCATATGAATATATATACATGAATATGGCTTGTTTAAAATCAAATTAAGGTGTGATTAGTTGTTAATATATATATATATATATATATATATATATATATATATATATATATTGACTATTGATTATGAAAGTAGATGAATACACATAAACATGGTAGTTTGAATTAACTGCTTTGATTGAAAAACAAAATTTACGTTGATGATTTTCATTAAAAATATCAAAAATAGAGTTTTTGCCAAAAACATTGAAATAGGGTGTTATAAAGTTGATGTTTATGTTATTGTATGTGTAAAAACATGTTAGGAGTCTTTACAATATGTTTACATGAAGTCTGTATGAATTTCATGTTAATTAGCTTGTTAGATTTGAGCTTGTAGGACAATTTGGCTTTCTGTCATCTTTGTTGAGGCCGGGAGCCGAATTACGAGTTTAAGCGCCACAATGTGCCTGAAAGAAGATATAGGTTTACAAGGCAAAGACAAAGACTTTTTTCATAAATGCGTAAACGTTGGCTTGAGTCTCATGCAGCCAATTGCTGTTCGATGTCATGTAATACGCCACAACTGATGTAAATGGCCAGGCCCATAAGCAAATTAGTTAGTAGAATGGTCTGACAGTTTTACTTTTTTACACAAAATTTGAAAATAAATGTTATGTGTTAATAATAGGAATGTTAAATGATGATTTCAGTAGTATTAAACTAAGAATGAGCATGTTATCGAGGGTTAACTAGTATTAACATAATTCGGTTTTGTGAATTGAAAATCAAACTTACATGGTGTATATACTTGTTTATATGTATAAAATGTTGGTAGTGACTAATTATGTCATGATGACATATATATAGGATATTGAGATTCAAGTTGTAAGGTTTAGCTTTTGCTCAAGGCAAGTTCTCTAACCCTAAAACTTCGTTGTGCAAGTTTAATTTTGTTGAGTACGTTATTGCTTTCAAATTCAATTTCTACTTGCAAGTTGCTACCTCTACACTTTCGTAGAGCTAGATTGTCTATTATTGAGTAAATTCTTTTATCTTGTGACGCCCCCAAATCCGGGTATCTTCCAACCCGACAGATGGTGCTACACGGTGCTATAGTTCACATAAACATTCAATTGAAATACCTCAAAAGAACGGTTATGTCTTATATATATCAAAAGAATATTTACATTCCCCAGGTTCTTTACAACCAATACATTGTCTTTGTCATAATATCAATATTATCCCTTAAAAAAACTATACTATTACATATGAAATCAACGGGTTTGCCTTTGCCTTCCCTTTATCCTTGCCGGATCCATCGGTCCTTTCGATCTTAGCTGCATTCATATTGTTCAAGCAAGAATGAGCCTAACTAGCTCACCAAGTACAACAATTCTAGGAAAATAGCATGCTTGAAACATAGGAATCGTATATCTTCGATAACTGAACAATAGTTACAAAGTACTATCGATAATTCAAAATAGCACTTCTTTTCATCCAAAACGTTTTACAACAACAATATTCAGTAAAACATCAATTCTGGTTCAAGACCGTAAGCATTTCATAAGTACTTTGAAAAGAACATCCCGGCACGAAGTCCGTAAGTCCGACATAACTTACGAGCATGTCTAGGTGATCAGCCTATAGTACTCTATGTTGATCAACACTACATTCATTAAACGTGTATATGTTTAAGTTGTGACAACCTCACGTGCCTGTCGTTTAATGACAAAACAATTTGAGCATACACAATCTACTTTTGAAAACCACAACAATATTAGTTTGGTAAATCCTTATCAACACTTGATAGAATAACATAGCATACGTCTAGCCGAAAGGATTGGCTTTGACTTCCTCAGATACTAACTTATGCGAAGAATACATGAATCACAAAGACTTGTCCAGATCTAACTAGAACAAGGGTTAGAGTACATGCCTTTAGCGTCTGCTTATAGATATAACACGTGCACTTTACGTCTTTAAGGTCTCTACATTAGATAATAACATCACATAGCATATTAGGTCAGGAATGATTACACATGATTCCTAAAGAATCTTAGCCTTCTTCTCAATCTAAATACGTAATAGATTTGTTATTATTGGTTCCGGCTTTCCATTAGGTCATTCTTACATTCATAAGTAATTGACTTAATCTTAACCCTAAGTGTGCATACTTAAGGTTTAACATATCATAACAATGTTCCTATAAGATCTTTATTTAATTGTTTATCAAATATTCTTCATGCTTAACATGTAACATTTATTTATTATCTAGGTTATGAAGCTGGCGTTGCAGCGTCGGCTATTGCACTTGGTGCCGCGCTGCGGTGTCACCACTTATAATTCAAAAATCCGGACTAGGCGCCGCGGCGCGAGTCTCTTTGTTATATGTCGCGTTGCGGCGTGACTCTCCAGGGGCTGATGGCCATTTTAGCATCAAGGCGGCGGACTTATTTACCTTAAGTCGCTCATGGCCAAATTGACTCAGCACCAAAAAACTTGGACAGTTTTGAAACTTTTGTGAAACTTTCGGACTTGTAACTTCTTCGTTATAAGTCCGAATTGACTCGTTCAAGAGCCTAATAAACGTTCGTGAACGTTCAACGCTTGTTTGTTCGTTCTAAGTCGGAATCTGGTCATTTTCGAGTCTGCAACTCTATTATGCCAAACATGACTTGTCTCAATCGAAAACCAACGTTTACAACATAAAACAAAAAATAAGATTTCCATTCCGAGAATTTCACGAATTCGACTATTATCGTCCAATCGTGTGAATTCAGGCGAATCCTCATTACTAATCATTCTAGGTGGATTTTAATCAACATATAGACATTTCAAGTTACTTATTACACCAACTTATTATATGTAAATTTTCATGCTTATAACTTACTATGAACCTAAGTCCATCAATCAACGTTTTCAAACTATTTTGAACATACTAACATCATATGACGAACATATGGCAAGTTCTTTCCAAGTTCATCAACTTATTTAGGTTCAAGTTGCTTATTCAACGTATTCAGCTTAAGTTCATTCATCAATGACTTATTACATATTCTTAGTACCTAACTTCATTAGATTACACTTCTCTTATCATCCTAGTATGATAGAGATAGAAGGGATAATATTAATTACCTTTGAAGACAACTTGTACTTCTCTTCTCTTGAAAATCTAGCAAAGGAAAGTTAAACTCCAAAGTGCTTATTGGTTCAAACAAATAAGTTGTTTACAAAGAGAGTTTGTGGAGGAAATAACAAGCAACAAATGAATTAAAGGCTTGCTATTTATAGAGGAGCTAAGGTGTTGACTTGGTCATATTCCAACCTTAGGTTTTGATGATGACTTTCCTATTGTACTAAAATGTTTACTCATGCATTTACAGGATATTAAAAGAATTCTTGAAACTTTGATTTATTAAAAGATTGAAGACATGAAGGCTTGAAGAATTGCTTGAGTCATTAGGAAATAAATGTAAGATCCTAGCTTTAATTATTTCTCAATCAAGGCTCTAGGATTTGCATTGCATTGCATCATTAATTAATTGTGGAATAAATTAAAATGATTAATTAATTAAAGATTAATTATGAAAATATTTAATAAGGATCAAATATTAATTGGAGTAATTTTTGAAAAGATTATTTTGAAACATTCCTATAATTAAATGAATTAATTTAAAATAGATTTTGATTCTTTACATAAATATATACCATATATCTTGGGATTGAGTTATTCATGAATTGATTGGACTTTCCTTAAAATTGATTTAGCAAATCAATATTCATATCTTTAGAATCAATTAGCATGGATCAATTAATTGGAGTAATTTTTGGAAAGCTAATTAGTGAGGGTAAATTTAAATAATTTGGGATTTCAAAATCCATAAAGAAATTGGGTAATTAACGTGTAAATGTCTATTTGAATTAAGTATGTATATCTAATTATTTGGTGATGGGTATATGTGATGGGTAATTAATTGTTTGGGCATCTTATTATTCCCATAAAAAGTCTTTAAGCAGATCACGTAATGGCATAAATCAATATCAAGCCTAGTGATTGATATTAATATACATATATGATATGATCATATCTTGAGTGGAGCATGAATTAAAACAATCAAGTAACATTGCTAAAATCATGCTAAACTCTAATTGATTCAATTGATTCCATATTAAAGATGTTTTTGATTGAATATGTTAGTAACCGAAGCTTTCCATTATTTAAATCCTTCCTCAAATAAGCAATATGTTTCCATTATCTTTATCGGGAAAAATCAATTTGGAATAAGATTTGAATATTATATTGTTTCCATAAATTTTGAGATATAGGTTTTCCATAATTATGGAAATAATTTTGAATTGCATAAAAATAAATATGGAAGTGCTTAATTTATGGAACAATTTAATTGGGTATTTAAAATAAATATGGAGATATTTTAATCATAAAAATAAAGTGCTCATTCCGTTTAAACAAAAGATATACTAATATCTTCTTTCCATAAAGTTGGGCTAATTTAAAGATTCCATAAATTAAAAATTTTAAAATTGATTCTATAAAATCTCTTTAATATTGATTCCATTAATTGAATACCTTAATTTAAGCATCATGGTTAGTAGAAGTCTTTTTGGATTTAACTCCTTTAGTGGACCATATCGTGGAGCATATTAATTAATATGTAAGTTGGAGTAAATCATGCTTAAGTCTCTCGGTTATTGATATATATAGGCATATAGTGATTGGATTAAAAGAATCAATTAGTTGGAATATCTTTGCTGATATCACGCATAGAATTGATTATGCATTAGCCTTCCTTTGTATGACTATCAACGGTCCAATGCACTTAATTAGCAACATCTATATGCTAGTATTTCCTTCTAACAGGTACATACAATGTTTCAATATAAAAGGAACTGGCAAGGCTTATTATCAAACAAGAAATCAGAATATACAACAAGCAGAATACTTAGAATACTATTCTGAAAATATACTTTCTTCACATACAATTCACAAAGGTTTTCAAAGTTTCTAAATTATGAAGAATCGTTACAAGGCTGTTGTGCATCAAGCTCTTAATTAATTTCAGCTCTTCTCTTTGCGCTTTAATTGTTGATATCTTTATCTTTCATATTGATCATTGCATTTTAGTTGAGCCTTGAATTGTTGATATAATTATTGCTTTGATCATAGTTTATTTTGTTGTCATATCTTTGATCAATTCTCTAAACATGTGGTAGACTGAGTTGTTAGTCTAAGGTTTCTAATTCGGGTTGGATTAGAGGTTTTGCAAGAAAGTTCAAGGAAGCATAGGTGCTTAAGGGTTCATAGGTGCACGGGGAGCAAAGGTGCTAGGGAGCAAAGGTGCTCGGGGAGTATAAGTACTCAAAGGTTTTGAAACTTGTCTTGTAAAGGGGTTTAATTGTAAACAAAGTTAATTAATAAAGAGAGTCTCCAATACTAGTTTGTATTGGACATGGATTAGGCCACTAGAATAGAGGATAGGGGCTGAACCACGTAAAAATTCCTTGTATTCATGTGATTGCTTATTGTGCTAAATTATTTCATCATTCAGCTATCTATCCAGCAGGCTGCATTCTATATCTATAAACATACAAACCTAGTTCAGCAAATTGTTTTCACATAATCACATTCTGAAAAAGGTTAAGTCACGTATTTAATCATTGTGGAAAGTGTTACATAAATTCAATACAACATCTTTACATTTCCATATATAAAGATATAGAATCCAGCTTGCTGCATTGTATATCCAAAAGAATTTTTTTTTAATCAAAAGTTTGACATCGTTTGTTCCCACACTTATACAACCCCCCCTTCTAAGTGTGCCTATTTAAATTTCATAAGGTTAGGGCATAATGGTCTTTATGTCATCCCACCTCCTTAAACTAACCTCCTTACTATTCACTTGCTTAATCTTTAAGTTTACTTGCCAACCACAACTATTATCTCTTACTTGGTTATTACATAAAGTTCTTGCCCATCAAGACTACCCATATTAATATGGTTTGCTCCATGGATCATGGCTAATTCATTGGGCTAGAATTAATAATAGTTTGGGCTTCACTTTATAAACCACGTGGGCTTAGTATAAATCCCACATAGGTTTACACCTTTAAGCTTATGGACTTATATTTTATACATAGTTATATTAATTCATTTCATTAGGTTTTAATACCTACATTCTTAATTTAAGTCTGCATGCGAATTATTGCGTTTTCCATACTTAGATTATTATTACATAATCCATCTCGTCTTGATATTTTAACGTTACGTATTTCTCGGAAGTTCAAAAATAATTCCCGAGCGATAAACGGTGAATAGTGTTTTTTGTAAACTTTCTCGAAAAATATTTATTTTCGTCTTGGAAATTCAAATACTTTAATTCATTCACGTGGTTCAAATACTACGATATTCCGACGTTTCTAGGTTATAGAACGACATATATTTTATTAACACATATAATAACAAATAATATTATTTTATTCATTAATTAATTCTTTCAAGTATTTTTACAAAGGATCTGAATTTTTCGGTTGTTAAATATCCCAAATCTTATAGGTTAATATTGAGCAAGTTTCTTTAAATATGTAACTTGTTATTTAGCATGCGAGTTGCTATATTTTAATATTCTAGTATTGAACAACTTTATAGTTCAAATTACTATTCACTATGCATGCTTAGTATCCAATTTTCAATAACCTTGATTTAATATTATTCAATCAAATTATGCTACGATTATCCAATGTTTATGCTGTTAGATTATTCCTAAAACATGACATTAAATATCAATTTAGTTATGATTATTCCATAGCATACAGCTAGTTCTTTTGCATTCAACTAATCCTTAGTTGATGACCGTTGAATTCTAAATTACCTTGTAATGTATTCAAACCAAACTTACTTTGGTGCGAACTTGTATTCTAAATACTGAGATGAACAACTCTTTTATTAGAGGTTTACGCTTAGTGTTAAAATGGTTGTGCACAATACATTGTACGAAGGGTTGATCCCCCTAAGTACGTGGAGTCCTTATAGTCTTATGACTGTTAAAGTTAAAGTTGAAAGATTACTTATAACTGTGGACATGATTCATGGTCATTAGACCCTCAGTGACTGTTATAATTTTTAGAAAGTTAATAGATTACATTTTTCAGTTCTATTGAGCCTAGTATTGGCAATTGGTGTAAAAGTTTAAAGATTTACTTGTTGTTATTCCAAGTGGGCCTTGTTTGCTCACTCTTGCCTGTCAAATTTCTTACAGCTAAAGCTGAAAAGGGTGACATACCTAGCACCAATAAGGGAAATGGAAAGATGGACAAATACTGAAGACTTGTAATAGTTTTGATAGTTTTATTATCAGACTTTGGTTTAAAGATTGTAATGAAGTTTATTTAATTTCTGCATTTGAATGTTTGTAACTAAAGGTTAGATAACCTGGGAGATCTTTTTGTATTTAAGTTTAATCCTGTATGGGCAGGTTTTCATTATTCAATTTTATTATGATTGGGTAGTTAGAAATGAATGTTTTGATTAAGTGAACACCAAATCTTGAGGAAATGAAGTACCAGGATTTGGGGGTGTCACAAGTTGGTATCAAAGCTTTAGGTTATGAACCTTAGGTGGGGAAAAGCCTTAGGAAGTAACCTTTGAAAAGATAGTGGTGATTAACTCTTATCGAGTTTTAAGGAAGAAGTAATTAAACACTTATGTGCTTATGTGTTTATAAATTATGTGCTCGTGAGTGTCGAGTAGTAATGATTAATAATTAAAACTTTAAAACTTTGTTGTCAGGATGACTAATGTCGGAGCATCCAGTCAGGCTAGGGAGGAGGGACCTCAAATGCCTATACAGGAGGAGCCTCGCGACATTCAGGTAGTTTGGGAACAACTACTGCCATGGGAGTCAGCCCCGTTGGTCACAGTAGTTGAAGATGAGGATGATGATGTGGAAATGGATGAGGAAGATCCTATTGAGTTGCCATAGGAGGATGAGGATGACGAGGAGACTCCATTAACCTCGATGGCTGCTCGTATGTACGACGAAGTCTACGACCGTAAGGTGGAACTTCAAGATACAGTTGAAGAGTTGCAGGAGATAGTAGCTAAACAACAGACTGCAATGACACAAAAAGACGGCAAGATCCAAGATCATGAGGAACGACTGACAAATGCCGAGGAGAAACTAGTACAGACTAAAGGAGAAAAAGAACAATTGATCGAAATGGTCGCTGAACTGAAGAACAAGCTGAGAGAAGAAGCTACTAAGAGGGCAAGAGCTGAAGATGCCTACAAGGAAGCTTTTCAACGAACCAAATTAGCAGCAAGAGACACGCAAGCAAAGAGGATGAAGATGGAAGAGATGGATAAAGTATTTAACACCACAATTAATCGAGCTCAAGATCGGGTCATGGGAAATCCTATTCAGTTCGAGACGCTGCCATCATACGTATTAGATCGCAGAACAATGTTTCGGGTCATGGAGGAAGAACGTAGTAGGGCCAAGAAGTATCTTAGTAGAACATTGTAGTTGTTGCATGATGAATAAAATTTTAAATATGTTGTGAATCCTAAGTGTTATACAACCTATGGGATATGACGATGATGTTATGCTGAAACTTTAGTAGTTCAGGGAAGTAATGTAAATAGAAGTGATGCTATTGTTTTATGTTTTCAAAAAGGTTATGAATAAATAAAAGTTGTTACTTTATTCAAAGTGTTATGTGTTATGTGGTTAATTCTTTTTGGAGACAAGTTAAGTAGAAATTACTTAAAAGAATTGAATAATAATCTAATGAATGTATTTTTAATAGAAAATGCCTCCCAGACGTCAACCACCACGACAGAGAACCACTGAAGGAATCAATAACGACAATGTTAATGGTAATCCCGTTCAACAACTAGTGACGCTACTGACAGGAGCGTTGAAAAATCAACCACAGAACCAAAGAACAACGTTTAAGGATTTCAAGGCGGTTGGACCACCTGAATTCCATGGGTCCATGAATCCAGTCGAGGCACATACCTGGATTATCGAGATAGAAAAGGTGTTCGATGTCGCTAGGGTAGGGGATGACCAGAAGACTACTTTCGCAACATTCATGTTGAAAGCAGAAGCTAGTTATTGGTGGGAGACCAATAAAACCCGGGAAGGATCAGGAGTGATGACCTGTGATAGGTTTAAGGAGTTATTCTTCGAGACCTATTTCCCAGAGAGTTCGAAGAGTCAATTAGAGGTTAAGTTTTTGGAACTGAAGCAGGGAACGATGACGGTATCTAAGTATTCTGCAAAATTCAACGAATTGGCGAGGTTTACGCTATATCAGGTCAGAACAGACGAGCGTAAGGCGAAGAGATTTGAACAGGGACTGCAGCCCTGGCTGTACAGTAGGGTTTCCCTATTCCAGTTGAAGACATTTGCAGTAGTGATGGAAAAGGCAGTACTCGCTGAAGGTGGAGGCGAGGCAGTGACAAAATTCAATCAAGAACAGAAGAAGAAGAAGAAGAATGAGAATGAGATTAAGAATGGAGGTGGTGGTGGTGGAAACAACAACAACAACAACAATAACAGTTTGAAGAGGAAGTTGAATGGGAACATGGGTGCTGGAAACCAGCAGGGTAACAACCAAAACAAAAATTTTGAAACATGTGTGACATGCGGGAAATTTCACAAGGGTGCGTGCTTGATAGGGAAACGAGTATGCTTTAATTGTGGTCAGGAGGGTCACATCGCCCCAAATTGCACTCAACCAAAGAAGAATGTGTGCTTCACATGCGGATCCAAGGATCACTTTGCTCATGAATGTCCTAAGAAGAAGGATGGAGTGACAACTAGAAGCAATTGAGGTAACAATGAAGGTACATGGGCCATTGCAGGACTTGCAGCATCAAACAAACCCACAGCTAGAACCTTCAACATGACTATGCAGGATGCTGTGCAATCAAAAGATGTCGTGTCAGGTATTATCATAATCAATGATATAAATGCCTATGTATTATTTGATTCGGGTGCTACTTGTTCTTTTATATCTGATGAATTTGCTAAGAGGTTAGGAATGCCTAGTGAAGAACTAAATTTTCCTTTGAACATAGAAATTGCGAATAAGGAAGTAATCCCCGTTAGGTTCGTATACAAGAACTGTAGGGTGAACATTAAGGAAAATATCTTTATGGTAGATTTGATTCCGATTAGACTTGGAGAGTTTGATGTTATTTTGGGAATTGATTGGCTGTTCAAGTATGGAGCGGTAATTGATTGCCAAAAGAAGTGTGTAAACCTTATGACTCCGTCAAAGGTAGTATTCTATGGTAGCATGTCGCCTAGACAAATGAAATGTCTGACGATTATGCAGGGCAAGAAATTGTTGAGTCAAGGCTGTGTGGGCTATTTAGCTTACATAGTCGATACTCAGAAGAAGAATGTAAAACTGGAAGAAATACAAGTAGTAACGGAATTCGAGGACGTGTTTCCAGAGGATTTGCCAGGACTTCCGCTTGACAAAGAAATTGAGTTCGTGATCGACTTGGCACCAGGAACAACACCAATATCGAAGGCCCTGTACAGAATGGCTCCGGTAGAGATGAAGAAACTGATGGTGCAATTGCAAGAGCTACTAGACAAGAAGTATATTCAACCAAGCGTATCGCCGTGGGGAGCGCCAGTATTATTCATGAAAAAGAAGGATGGGTCAATGCGACTTTGCATTGATTATAGGGAATTGAATAAAGTCACTATTAAAAACAGATACCCGTTGCCAAGAATAGATGACTTGTTTGATCAGTTGAAGGGTGCTAAATACTTTTTGAAAATAGATTTGAGAAGTGGGTATCACCAATTAAAAGTGAGGAAGGAGGATATACCATGGATGGCATTCAGAATTTGGTATGGACATTACGAGTTTCTGGTGATGTCTTTTGGTTTAACCAACGCCCCTGTCGCATTTATGGATTTGATGAATAGGGTGTTTAAACCATTCTTAGACAAGTTTGTAGTGGTATTCATCGACGAAATTCTAGTGTATTCCAAAACTCAAGAAGAACACGTGGAACACTTACGTTTGACATTGAAAACACTAAGAAAGGAAAAGTTGTATGCAAAATTCTCTAAGTGCTAATTTTGGCTAGATCGGTACAATTTTTGGGTCATGTGATTGACAAAGATGGGATTTCAAAGGATCCATCAAAAGTGGAAGTTGTAATCAATTGGGAACAACCAAGAACAATCACGGGGAAGTGAGGAGTTTCTTGGGACCGGCCGGGTTATTATAGACGATTCATTCAAGATTTTTCTAAGATAGCAACTCATTAACAAATTTGACAAGGAAGATCAGAAAATTTGTTTGGACGGAAAAGTGTGAAGAAAGTTGTCAAGATTTGAAGAAAAAGCTAAGTATGGCACCTGTGTTGGCATTACCAAATAATACAGGAAACTTTGTGGTGTATAGTGATGCCTCACACAAAGGATTGGGTTGTGTTTTTATGCAGAACGACAAAGTTATTGCATATGCGTCAAGACAACTGAAGGATTATGAGAAAGGATATCCGACTCAGGATTTAGAATTGGCTGCAGTAGTATTTGCTCTCAAGATATGGAGACACTATCTCTATGGAGAGAAATATGAAATCTACACAGATCATAAGAGTCTAAAGTATATTTTCACTCAGAAAGATTTGAACATGAGTTAAAGAAGTTGGATGGAATTGCTAAAAGATTACGATTGTGAGATTTTTTATCATCCGGGCAAAGCGAATGTGGTTGCAGATGCTTTAAGCAGGAAAGGTCGGGAAAAGTTGATGCTGATAACAACTCAAGAGGAGCTCATTTCAGTAATGACAAAACTAGAGTTGGAAATCAAATTTCCAAAAGAATTCGACGAACAACTATTCCAGATAGAAGCTGGTCCAACTTTAGTGGACAAAGTGAAGGATGCTCAACTACAAGATGAAGAGTGTGGGAAAATAAATGAGAATCTGGTTGAGGGTAGTGATGTAAAATCCAAGATCGATACCGAAGGGCTATTACGATTCGAGAGAAGAATTTGGGTTCCAGCAGTGCCAGAGCTTAAAGACGAAATCTTAACTGAAACACACAACACAAAATATTCAATTCACCCAAGAAGCACGAAAATGTATCAAGATTTGCGCCGACATTTTTGGTGGCCGAATATGAAAAGGGATGTTGCAGAATGCGTACCAAAATGTTTGACATGTCAAAGAATAAAAGTCGAACACCAAAGACCCAGCGGATTACTTCAACCATTGGAAATACCGGAATGGAAGTTGGAACACATCACGATGGATTTTGTCGTGGGTCTTCCAACTACTCAGAGAGGATGTGATGCGATTTGGGTGATAGTGGACAGACTGACGAAATCAGCGCACTTTTTACCAATAAAGATTAGATTCAATCTTTATCAGTTGGAAAGATTGTACGTTAAAGAGATTGTTTTGAGGCATGGAGTGCCAGTGTCAATTGTGTCCGATAGAGATACGCGATTTACGTCAAACTTCTAGAAGAGACTACAAGAATGTATGGGAACACAGTTGCGAATGAGTACGGCTTATCATCCGCAAACAGATGGCCAAAGCGAACGAATAATCCAGACATTGGAAGATATGCTGAGAACATGCATCATGGACTTTAAAGGAAGCTGGGAAGAACATTTACTGTTGGTGGAATTTGCCTACAACAAAATTTACCACGCTTGAAAGATCGGATGCCACCTTACGAGGCATTATGCGGCGAAAGTGCGTAACTCCACTTTGTCTTTGGGATGAAGTCGGTGAACGCCAACTTTTAGGACCAGAACTGGTGCAACAAATTACTGAAGTTGTCAAACTCATCACAACAAGATTGGTAGCAGCTCAAGACAGACAGAAAAAGTATGCTGATCAACACAGACAAGATCGGGCATTTGACGTAGGAACTTTTGTATTCCTAAAAGTTTCTCCTTGGAAGGGGAAAATTAGTTTCGGTAAAAATGGAAAGCTAAGCCCGAGGTTTATTAGACCCTTTGAAGTGTTGCGAAGAGTGGGAGAAGTGGCTTACGAGGTAGCTCTACCTCCAGAGTTGGAAAACATTCACAATGTTTTTCACATTTCGGTGTTACGACCGTATAAACCCGATTACAAGCACGCGATCGAGTACGAACCATTACAGTTTGATAAAGACTTGTCCTATGAAGAGATTCCTATCCATATAGTTGATAGGAAAGAACAGGTGCTCAGGAATAAAGTTATACCTTCGGTGAAGGTGATTTGGAGGAACCACAACGCTGAATAAGCTACGTGGGAACTCGAGGATAAAATGATGAAAGATAACCCTGAGTTTTTTGTTTAATTTGTGTTTTCGATTCTGAGGATAGAATCTTTGTAAGTAGAGAAGAATGTAACGAACGTATTGTTTGAGTTATGATTCTGAGGACAGAATCCTTATAAGGAGGGAATGATATAACATTCCAGAATTTTAAATTGTAATATTAAATATTTATTGAATTATATAAGTATTTAATGGATATGTTTATTGCTAAATAATAATTGTTCAATTTGATTTGATTTGATTTAGTTAATTATTTGTTAAGTAAATAATTAAGGAGTTAATTAAATTAATTGTTATGAGATTATGTACTAATTTAATTTAATAGCTAAGCTAGAGAGCTTATAATGATTAAATAAATTATAATATTTTAATTAGAATTTGTAATTAAAATAAGGTGTTAGTGGGTTAAACATAATTATAATTATAAAGGAAACTATAATTATGTGGTAATAATTTATGTGTTAAAGTAATTTAATATATTAGTATTTGAATTTATTAAATTAATTATTAAAATTAATTAAGTAGAAGTGTGACAAATAACCTTGCTATAAAGGAGTTATTAAAATAAATTAAAAGAGTTTAATTTAGTTTTGCCAAACATGTCTTAATGCATATTAAGTCTTTAATCTAATGATGTTTTATCAAACAAGGTATAAGGATTAATCCATTTATTCTAATTGTGTTTTACCAAACAAGGCATAAGGATTAAAGGATTATATTTTAAGTGGGTAACCAAACAAGCCTTATGGCTTTTGATTTTCAAAAATATTATAACTGATATCAGTTATACTTATATTTATATTATATAATTAATATATATTATATCTTATACGTTATAATTCTAGTACGTATGTTAGACTAGAGAAAGAAAGACTCAGTTGAAGAAAAAGAAAGAGAATAAGAAAACTAAGAGAGGATTTGACAGAATCCTAACAGGTTTGATAAAAGGAATTGGAAGAAAGAAGTATTGTTGATCATAGAAAGGAAAACCTTCATCATCTAGCATACAAGGTATCATCCAAACCTTTTCCTTAAAAATTTTGTTGTCTTCTTCTTCTTCCAAAAAGTTCTCTATAAAATAATTATAAAAGATGAATTGTTGGTATATATATAACTTGTTATGATAATTGTTTGTAAAATGTTGTTTTCATAAGTTAAATATGAGTATAGATAAAGTAATTCATATATGTATGTAAATTGTGAAGAAAAAATATATTACAGTGAGTTTATATGAATATATATACATGAATATGGCTTGTTTAAAATCAAATTAAGGTGTGATTAGTTGTTAATATATATATATATATATATATTAACTATTGATTTTGAAAGTAGATGAATACACATAAACATGGTAGTTTGAATTAACAGTTTTGATTGAAAAACAAAGTTATAGTGATGATTTTCATTAAAAATGTCAAAATGGAGTTTTTACCAAAAACATTGAAATTGAATGTTATAAAGTTGATGTTTATGTTATTGTATGTGTAAAAACATGTTAGGAGTCTTTACAATATGTTTACATGAAGTCTCTGTATGAATTACATGTTAATTAGCTTGTTAAATTGGAGCTTGTAGGCCAATTTGGCTTTCTGTTCATGTTGTTGCCGAGGCTGGGTGCCAAATTTTGGAGTTTGGCGCTGCAACGCGGCCCAATAGAATAGGTTTCACACAGATCGCTAGCACAATGTCTTCGCAGTGGCCAACCCACAATGTAAACCGTGGGCGCCAGACGTCGAAAGTTAGCGAGAATGGTCTGACAGTTTTACTTGTTTACACAAAGTCTGAAAATAAATGTTATGTGTTAATAATAGGAATGTTAAATGATGATTTCAGTAGTATTAAACTAAGAATGAGCATGTTATCAAGGGTTAACTAGTATTAACATAATTCGGTTATGTGAATTAAAAATCAAACCTAAATGGTGTATATACTTGTTTATATGTATAAAATGTTGGCAGTGACTAATTATGTCATGATGACATATATATAGGATATTGAGATTCAAGTTGTAAGGTTTATCTTTTGCTCAAGGCAAGTTCTCTAACCCTAAAACTTTGTTGTGCAAGTTTAATTTCGTTGAGTATGTTATTGCTTTCAAATTCTATTTCTATTCTTGCAAGTTGCTACCTCTACACTTTCGTAGAGCTAGATTGTCTATTATTAAGTAAATTCTTGTATCTAGTTGCTCATAATGATGCAATATCCCAAATCTTATAGGTTAATATTGAGCAAGTTTCTTTAAATATGTAATTTGTTATTTAGCATGCGAGTTGCTATATTTTAATATTCTAGTATTGAACAACTTTATAGTTCAAATTACTATTCATTATGCATGTTTAGTATCCAATTTTCAATAACCTTGATTTAATATTGTTCAATCAAATTATGCTACGATTATCTAATGTTTATGTTGTTAGATTATTCCTAAAGCATGACATTAAATTTACAAATATCAATTCAGTTATGATTATTCCATAGCATACAGTTAGTTCTTTTGCATTCAACTAATCCTTAGTTGATGACCGTTGAATTCTAAATTACCTTGTAATGTATCCAAACCAAACTTACTTTGGTGCGGACTTGTATTCTAAATAATGAGATGAACAACTCTTTTATTAGAGGTTTACGCTTAGCGTTAAAATGGTTGTGCACAATAAATTGTACGAAGGGTTGATCCCCCTAAGTACGTGGAGTCCTTATAGTTTTATGACTGTTAAAGTTAAAGTTGAAAGATTACTTATAACTGTGGACATGATTCATGGTCATTAGACCCTCAGTGAATGTTATAATTTTCAGAAACTTAATAGAACACATTGTTTAGTTCTATTGAGCCTAGTATTGGCAATTGATGTAAAAGTTTAAAGATTTACTTGTTGTTATTCCAAGTGGGCCTTGTTTTCTCACTCTTGCTTGTAAAATTTCTTACAGCTAAAGCTGAAAAGGGTGACGTACCTAGCACCAGTAAGGGAAAAGGAAAGATGAACAAATACTGAAGACTTGTAATATTTTTGATAGTTTTATTATTAGACTTTGGTTTAAAGATTGTAATGAAGTTTATTTAATTTTCGCATTTGAATGTTTGTAAGTAAAGGTTAGATGACATGGGAGATCTTTTTGTATTCAAGTGTAATCCTATATGGGCAGGTTTTCATTATTCAATTTTATTATGATTGGGTAGTTAGAAATGAATGTTTTGATTTAGTGAACACCAAATCTTGAGGAAATGAAGTACCCGGATTTGGGGGTGTTACAGAAGAAGAACAAATGCAAAGGTAAAATGCTAGAGTAGTTATAATGAACTTATTATTATGTTGTATTTGTAAACCCTTTTTGTATATCAAAATGGTATGTTTGTAATGTTAAGGTTAGATGACCTGGGACTAATGTATTAACAATCTCTGTTAATGACTTATGTATTACTATTTCTATATGAATGGGTAGTTTGATGTTATTATATTGTGGATCGTGTGCACCAAACTCGGGGGTCAGGTAACCCAGATTTGGGTGTGTCACAGGTTGGTTTCAAAGCTGTAGGTTATAAACCTTAAGTGGGGTGGGAAAAACCCTAAGATTATAACCATAAACGAAATAGAGAAAACTCATTTAGAGTTCTAAGTGAGGGATTGCCAAAGCGCATCAATAGAGAGATATGTGGACACATAGTGTGAGAAGTTTGTACCAATGATGTACTAATCAAGTTATTTAAACTGATTGTAGGATGTCTGGAGAAGATGAAATGAGTGCGGAGATGCTAGCGGCTGTTGCACCAGTGCCAGAAGCCGAGGTGTCAGCGCAAAGCGAATTAGTTGAGAAGGTGGGAGAAGATGAACCTATGATCAATCTGGGGAGTGATCATGAAGATTATCCTGAGATGTATCTGAGTGGTGATGAGGAGGCAGATTTCGAAGAAGCTAAGGTGGAGAACAAGAATAAGATCAAAGTTGGAGAACAAGATCAACTATCAGCAGAAGTTCAAGAACTCCGGAGTAAGGTGTTTCTCTTGGAGGAGCTATAGAAGACGGAGCGAGCGTTACGCGAAATGACTAAAGAACGGAACGAGCTGAAGGCGCAGGTGGAAAGGATGAAGACTGAAGGTGGTTGATCATCTGAAGGAACAATCAAGCAGAAAAAAGATAAGAATAAGCGAAAGAGGGACAACGACTACCCTAATTTTGAAAAGTCAAACTCGAAGAAGAAACAAGTCTGTAGCAAGTGTGGAAAGACTCACGCGGGAGAATGCATGATGTGGAAGAACATGTGTTTCAATTGCAAGCAGGAAGGACATATTTCCCTACATTATCCTAAGACGAATATGAGGAAGTGTTATTCATGTGGGAGGACGGGTCACTGATTCAACAAGTATCCCATCATGAAGAAGACTGGTGAAGGGAGTGGGCGATAGACAACTTAGACATAAGCAGTAGTAACTTTTGGTAGTAGATTATGATATTAAGTGTTGTAATATCGAGAATGATGTGTGAATATATGTAAATATAAATATGTTTGTATGAATGAGATCTTTATTTTCTATATGAATTTAAGATTAAGATTAATCTGTGTGTTTTTAAAACTCATACTTATGGTAAGTTAATGACTCATAATTATATGAAATGTTTTGAACCCCTCAGCGAATGGACGCCAAAGGTCTGACTAGGATAAGTTCATACATTCATATAATTGTGGCAAGTTCCTGAACTGATAAGTATGGTAAGTTTGACGAACTGGTAATAACTATGTGTGAATGGAGAGTTACAACTTTTTGTGTAAAGTTGTGTTGTTATTCCTGATATGATTTAAAAAGGGATAGTAATATGTGTTAAGTACTAAATGTGCTATGAACTATTTGAATAAATATTCGTTTATATATGGAAATTATGTGTTGAATTCTTATTGTGTTAAGAATTTGTGTAAAGAAAGAGAATTAATATAAGATTTTTATTTAAATCAGATCATGCCACCTAGACGACAAAATCAAAATCAAAGGGAAGAACAATCAGTGAATAATGAAGGAGGTCAAGCTGACCCGATGCAAAACTTTGCAAATATGATAGCCAAAGCTATGGGGAATAGAGCTCCAACATCAAGAGGAGAACGAGAGAACAACTAGCTAATAGATTAGCTAATTTCAAGGATTTTAAAGCGGTAAGACCGCCAGAATTCAAGGAAACCATGGATCCTATTGAAGTCCAAACTTGGGTGAAAGAGATGGAGAAAGCATTCATCATTGCGCGTGTGACAGAAAAGCAAAAGACAGCTTTTGCAACTTATCTGATGAAGGGAGAAGCCAATTACTGGTGGGAGACTAACCAAGCGAGAGCGGGTACAACTGTGGTGACCTGGACAAGATTTAACGAGTTGTTCTTTGAGAACTACTTTTCGCCGAGTATGCAGTCCAGGATGGAAATTAAATTTTTAGAACTAAAGTAGGAGAATATGTCGGTTTCGGAATATGCTACCAAATTGAATGAGTTGGCGAGATTTGCACCTCATCAGGTAGACACATAGGCGAAAAAAGCGAGAAGATTTGAAAATGGACTGAAGTTGGGGATATTCAACAAGGTAGCAGTATTACAGATCAATACTTTCGCGACTTTGATGGAGAAAGCGTTAATTGCTGAAGGAGGGAGCGAAGCTGCATCTCGATTTCATCAAGAGAAGAAGAAGAAAAAGACAAATGATGGAGGAAGCAGTGGTGGTAGTAACCCGAACAAGAGAAAGTGGAGCGAGAATACCCAATCGGGTAATAAGACCGAAGAGAATAGGAAAGGGAGGGAGCTATGTGCAATATGTGGGAAGAATCATGCAGGAGTTTGTCTGAAGAAGAAGGGAGTTTGTTACAATTACGGATAAGAGGGGCACATGTTACCCAATTGTCCCAATTCGAAGAAGATACAAGGTTTCTTTGCGTGCGGATCGACTGATCTTCTGGTTCAGAACTGTCCGAAGAGAAATATGGAGAAGGAAAGTGTCAACAAGGGACCCGATGGTGGAACCTTGGAAATTCGAGTACCTACACAGCCAGGAAGACCAACGGCCCTTACATTCAACATGACAGCGCAAGATGCAATGGCTACTCAGGAGGTGGCAATAGGTAACGATTTTGTTTAGAAATTTTATTACGCGAGTATTATGAGTTAGATATCACTGTGAATTATTTTCTTTCATAAGATCCAAGTCTCAGGTTAGAATTTGAAACCCAAAATTAATATTGTGTTGATAAGATTGAATTGATGATACAACTTTAAAAGATTGTAGAGAATAAGAAAGCGGTGATTCTGAGGACGAAATCCTTTTAAGGAGGGGTGAATGTAATAACCCGAGATTTCGAATAATCCAAAATTTTTGAATAATTTTTTTTATATTTAATTTTGACTGTTAATATTGTACTGTGTATATGTGATACGAGTCTCGGGAATTAGTCAATTCGTGTATTGACTGAGAAATTAGAGTAGAGTTGTGCTTAACAGCTTTACAAACCCTAACCATAATTCTGGATAGGGATTCGATAGAAAATATAATTAAAATAATTATATTGATATGTATGTGTTTGTATTGTATAGATATTTTGATTAATGATTGATCAGATAAGGTTTAAAATTAATAAACCTAATAAGAGATTAGAAACCTTAATCTCAAATTTTGAAACCCTAACGCACAGTTAGAAACCCTAATCGTATGTTGGGAAATCCTAATTTTAAATCCGGGATTCCTAAACCCTAATTAGGAAACCCTAATCCTAATTGGAAAGCTTAATGTGTTTATTAAACGTTAATATGATTAAGAAAACCTAATTTATTTAGGAAACCCTAATTATAGTTTAAATTTTTTAATTTTCTAATGAATAACCCTAATTAGAAAATCCTAAAAAGCTAATGTTGTAAAACCTAAGGGTTAGAACCTTAGGGTTAAACCCTAAGGGTGTGAAAAATGTCATGTATGCCCTTATAATTATTTTGCAAATGACAAAAATGACCTTTTTATATTCTTTAATTGGTAACTTGTAAAATATTGCCAACACCTTTAGTGGTTCACCAACTATTGACTTTGTGACATAAAAATCTCAGCAAATCAGCAACAATATCATCAATATACATTGCACTAATTGATTATATAAGATTCAAGAGAGAGAAAGTCACAAAACTTGGTCATTTATCCCCCAAGCTCCCATCAACTCTCTCTCTCTCTCTCACTAAAAGCTCTAAAAATCATAAGTATTTCAGTCACTTTTTAGCCCTCTAAAACATCTGGATTAGATTGGTAGGGCAAGATCAAAGCATATTCAACAAAAGGTATAAACCCTAAGTATCATTTTGATCTTGTATGCTTAGTCAAAATTCGTGTTTTTGTGTTTAGATTTGTGCTAAAGGATGTTTTATGATGATCTATGATGATCCATCATGGATCCATAACATCAAAGTGTCTTAAACTTGATGTTTTTCAAAACTGTCCAAGAACAGAATTTGTGGTCTGACAATCTAATGTCAGGAGCCACATATTCTTTCTCTACTTATTATTTTTCTTGTTTTATGTTTTGGATTGGTAGTCTGGTATGAGGTCTTTATTCTGTAAAAGAAATCACAGTAATTTGATGTCTAGATCGTGAGTTATTAACGGTCGAAACCCGTTAACCGGGCATGACCAGATACATTCTGGGTAACCTAGAAAGCATTTTTCGGTGTTTGACAAGTTTTTGAAACGCGTTGATCTGTCAGTGTTAAGTGTTATGTTAATGTTATGATAACCAGTGTGTAGTGTGACGTCCCCAAAATTAGGTACACATCACCCATTCTAAGTCGTCAGATACATGGTACAAAATTCACATACAACTTTATTTATACAACTGTTGAGCTGTCGTATAGAATACGACCACAGTTAAATATGAGTTTTAATACAAATGTATGTAACTCTCATGGTACCTCGACCACAACCTTACAATGGTAATTTACATAAAAGTATAGTCCAAAACAGTTTTAGAAACTAAAATCTTTGGGAAGTGCTCAAAGAAACCTTCGTACATGGGAGGCCATGCGTCCAGGTTAAGATAGATATCATAAGTCCACATAATTATCCTTGGTTGACCCAAAAGTCCCCAAAGAAAAACAAAAAGATTACTATCATCTTCTTTCCAATGGTAAGTCTTCTCTTGACATATAATTATCTCCGTTATCTCCAAGTGAAAATTATATTTCAAAAATACTCCAAGATCATATAGGTAGTGCTCGTAGATATACTCAGCAAGTAGATGTGCACAACCATATCTTATGATAACACGAGGTTGTATGTCATTAGACATCTTGTATGATAGTGGCAAAAACACCCTTCCGACGTTGGGTTCACCTCACCCTATATGATTCACCAAATATAACTACTAAATGATGTATAGAATACAACACACTTTTCTATACTGTTTAGGGAGAACCTCCACAGCTAGAGACCACCGTTCTAATCCTCTTAATACCTCCGCTCGACCCAGCTACACTCTTATTACCTGCAAGGAATTGTGAAGCAGAGGAGTGAGCACAACTAGCCTAGTAAAGAATATCATGACTAAAGATAATTAAATTATCAATAGCTTTCATCAATAATAAATCAGAGATTTAGAACATATGACAGATAATAAAACTTTTCAACTATAGTTGCAGCGGAACGAGAAATCCATTAGAAGAGTCAAATAGACCATAAGGTATATTATCTTCTCTATGTTAAAAGTCCACCAATAATGTTTTATCTATGTAACATCAATCAACAATTCCCGTCCACGATCATGTGAATAACTCATAATCACAATTGTTATTCTAAATTCCTCTTCGCACCTAGGACGAAGATAATTTTCATCACCTGAAACATCAAAAATCATGGTTATACCAAATCACAATTTCTGCTCGTAATCATTAAATTATCTTTGCACTACGGCCAAAGATATTCATTATTATCACATCCATGAATTAATATTTCATTGCTGAGACTCAGCTCAATAATTAATCCACATCATCGAATCATCCATGCACTACAGGCCAAGGATATTCTTTAGTATCACAACCACGAATTATCCATGCACTAAGGCCAAAGATAATCGTGTTTTTATCAACAGTCCTGATCATGCCACAAAACAATTCATCTTTGCACTACGGCCAAAGAGAATCCATAGTCATAATCATACCAAAAACTGTCCATCAATGCACTACGGGCCAATGAGGACTTTTTTCACATCATTTGTAACATTACGGTTCTGATTATACCGAATAATCCCTGGTCATAATTATACCAAGTCCATCTATGCACTACAGGCCACAGATGACTTTGAACATAATATAAGCATGAGGATGATGACAATATTATAAGCATTGGTCAAACTAAATCAAGGATAAATATTAAAGACTTTAAATTTATCTAAACATTATCAATCACTTAATAAAATCATAATCTAATATTGTTAATATTATAACAATATTTTAATCACTCCTTAAACTTATAAACAATTTAATTTAATTGTTTACACTTTTCCAAATAATGCATTTAATCATTCAAAATGCCATACTCATAAGATTTCATCACCAATAATCAACTTACTCATCAAAAATCAGATATACCTTATATAGGATTTTCAAGCCATAAAATCTATTTACCAATTTTTCAACTTCACATAACATATTTAATTCATATGTTCAGTAATTAAATTATTTTCATGAAAAATACCAAATCAGTCCCAAAAATTATTCGCTTCGGGATTAAGCGAAATACTGATCCCATATTGAACATATATTTTTCTCTAATTTTTAAAATTCATTTACTATTTTTCAAAAATCAATTTCTAATTAATTCCTTAAGAAATTAGCTACCTTAAGGTTAACTCCAAATTCTCAAATCTTGGCGAGGATCTTACACATGTTAATGTGATCTTCCAGCTTTAAATTTCATGGTCATCTGAGTTATAGAACTCCTAGTATAGCATTTTTCGTCGAAAAACCTAAATATTGAAATAGTCATAACTTGCTTATTTTAAGTCGGAATGAGCTCATTTTTGGCAGTAGGTACTTTATACCATATGTTTTCATGTCCCAAAAGGCCAAAATTTTTCTCACAATTTACGTGCCGAAAATGCCCTTTTAAATTTTCTGGCAGTAGCTTTTTGGCACTTTTCAGTTTTTGACTCCTTTACTAAAATCAGTCCACACGAAACTCTACAACTCCTTTTCTAGTGATTCCACTTGGATAAGTTAGAAAACTCATAGATCTAACTCTAGAACTTGACCACACTCAAAAATTCAAAATATAATAGGAGATATGGTGAATTGAATTTCATACTCCATTTTTACCAAAATCTGATTTTCAACCCTTTGTGATTTCTAAGAAACTTTCATGTTTTCACATAATAACCAACATAACTCATCATGACAATGATATAATAATTCAATAAAACAAGTTCAAGAATAAGTTTTAAAGATTTATAAGTTAATTTATCCTGAACTCAATAACGTCTAAATTGTCAACATGATACTACTTTGTGGAGTAAAATTCAAGAATGCTCAGAAAAATATTTCCATGAAAAGATACTGGTTGAAAAGAAATCACCAGGCATGCGATAGACTGCACAGGCAGGTTATTCCAACAGAATATTAAATAACGGAACCAGGTCCGGCGTAAAACGCACAAACATGATATTCCAAATGTAATAATAAAGGATGGAACTAGGTCCCAAGATAAAACGCATGCATGTGGATATTCTAACGTAATAATAAAGACTTGAACCAGTCCGACGTAAAACTCACAGGTATGGGATATTCCAATGTAATAATAAAGAATGAAATAATGTAAGAATTTCACCAAGTATAGGGGTAGCTCAGATAATCGTTATTCCAATGTAATAATAAATAATAGAATAATGTAAGTTCTCTTCAGAATACAAAAGAAGTAATACCTTACCGTAAAAGAAACCGAATATAAGAGTAGGAAGTAGCGTAATATTTTTCTATAGTTTCTCTATAATTTCTCTCTAGAGTTTCAAAGAATTCATAAGAAATAATGAAGGAATGAGCTTCTATTTATAGAAGAATGAACTGTATAGTAATTAATTCATGAACGGTCCAGATTGATTTACTTTTAAATGGACGGTCCATATTGGTTTACTATTAAAACTTAAAGTAACGGTCCATACTGATTTACTATTAAAACTTTAAACCAGCGATCCATATTGATTTACTATTATAACTATCCACCAAATGGTCCATATTGATTTACTATTATATCTTCAACCAACTATTCGAAAAATTAGCACATCTCCTCATGGACTAATATTGTACCCAAAAAAATAATTTGGACCGAAAAGAAATATATTTTGCGGGTGAATAGTACTCCGTGAATAGTAACTCGTGAATAGTAACTCATGAATAGTAACTCGTGAATAGTAACTCATAAATAGTAACTCCTGAATAGTAACTCATGAATAGTAACTCGTGAATAGTAATTTGTGAATAGTACTTCGACACGAAAAGTGTCCCGAATACCCGATTGAACAATACTGAGTGACTTCTCACATAAGCATCAATAATCAATACCGTGTACTACTATGCAACCACACGTATTACTGTACTTTTAACACCGGGTGTTTCAACAGTTAACGGTAAAACTTCCGCCGTTATTTTCATAAAGTATTTTTGTCGTTTTCTCAATCCGACAATAATTTTGTTGTGGGGTCCACCAATGATTGTACCGTCATACGAATATTCCCCGACAAAAAGAATATTCCCCGACTAATCGAATATTCCCCGACAAAACGAATATTTTATATCAACTTGCTTACTTTGCAAAAAAAAAAACTTTCACATATTACCCTTAACTTTAAACTTTTATCAATTTAACTATTTACCAAAATAGAAAAATTGAATACTTTTATTTCATAAAATTCGGGGTCTCACATGTAGTCTGATATGTGGACTTGAAATGTATACCTTTAGATCTCTTAAATAACAAACATGTGGGATTTTATGGATGGTCAAACTAAGTCACCCGATCACGAAGCTGTTTTCTGGAAATTCCAGAAATGGATAGATCAAGCCCTCTGACAGGGTTTGACCGAATCATAACTTATGATTCTGTTATACTTGGACTGAAAACATGTTATGTAGTTGTTCCTTGTCATGTGTAGAACAGGTATGGACCATAATAACACTATTGTAATGATTAGAGCACTAACTTAATCGAGCTTGAAAGTGTCAACTCGACACTGTCTAGGTTTTTGGGTTACCCAGAAAACTCAGATGTGATCTAACAGTGAATTTGAGAGGCTGGATCTACTTGTTTGGATGTGATATGACTTGGATGTTAGTTGATGATTGGAGTTAGTCTAAAACCTAACTACACTGAGAATTAAAGCCAGTCAAAGATGACCCCTTGCTAAATCCGGCTGTCAGTGTTCTTGAGCCAAGAACACCTAAAACGACAGACAAGTGTCGCTATAGCCTATATTGACAATTTCTAATAATTTTATTTTCCTAATTTCTGGAAAATACTTAAAAATAGAAAATAAATTATAAAAATTACAAAAATGGTTTTAAAAATTATTTTAAATTCTAAAAAATAACTTTTGATTATTTGAGATATTTTTCATTAATATTTATATTTATTTGAATATTAATGCTATTTAATTTATTTAATTAGTGTATTAAATAAATTAGAGAAAAATGATTTTAAATATATAAAAAATCACTTTAAATAAGAATAAATAGTTTAAAAATATTTTAAGTTATAAAATGTAACTTTTAATATTTTTAGAGAATTTTATTAATAATTTCATATTATTTATAATAGATTTATTTAATTATTATATTAAATAAATGAATTAAAAATATAAAAATCATTTTAAAGAAGAATAAAGTGTTTAAAATATTTTGAATTATAAAATATAATTTTCAATATTTTTGGAGAATTCTCATTAATAAATTAATACTAATGATATTAGATTTATTTAATTATTAAATTGAATGAATAATAGAAAATTGATTATATTGATTTAAAAATAATTTAAAAATGAGAAAAATGATTTAAAAATATTTTAAGTTATAATTAATGACTTTTAATATTTTTATAATAATTTCATTAATATTTAACTTTTAATCGTGATGATTTAAAAATGATTTTAATTATTTTAAAAATCATTTAAGTAGAATATTGATGATTTAAAATATTTTTAAGTTATTAACAATAACTTTAATATTTTGATAAGTATAACATTAATATTTTTATATTATTAAATATTAATGATGATAAGATTATTTGATAATTAAATCATTTAAAATGATTTAAGTGTTTGAAAAATTATTATAAATTATAATAATTGTTTAAATATAATTAAAAGCTTTTGAAAAATATTATAAACGATATTTGACTTATCTAAAATAATATTGAAGCTTAGAGACCAAGTTTAATTGACAATCAATGTTTAAATTGTCGGATAAGGTGACCAAGGCACCAAGATGAGACCGAAGTCCGACCAGACCGAACTAGTTAGACTTGTTAAGTGTTTATATATGTTATAGACACTAATGTGGCTATGTGGTAATGTACCCAGGAGACAGATTGACTGTGAATTACAGTGTTACGTGTTATAAAATATTGTGCTAATTGTGATACCGATATTATTGGTTATAGGTCTTTCGAAAGTAGATAAGTATATTGTGTAGTTGTAAATAGCGGAAGAGGCAAGTATCCTAACTCAACCTTGAGTTATATTCATTCAATTATTATAGTGGTTAATTATTGTTAATTATACCACGTCCAAGAATTTATTATTGATTATTTGCAGTTAGTGCATGTTTAATAATTCAAATTGAATTAATGATTCGGAAAATATACATTCGTAGAATAACTGTTGTTGGATATTCATATCCATAGAAGCTAATATTGACAGTACATATAATTCTTGTTTATTATCAAATTATGTTGAGAAATGTCTTAGCTAATTATTCTGGCTAGACGAACCTTTGTTAGAACTTGATAGATTCGAGAATAGAATTCAATTGTTATTGACAGATCGATGCAAATTATTTCGAATAGATCGATAAGTAAATAAAAATTGAAATCATAGTATTTCTTTGTTAAATCAAATCTTGATTCTGAGACTGAGAAGAACAACCTTTTATATAAAGGGAAACATTTTATTGGTCGTATCTTCAACCTTCGCGCGCGATTAAGTATTATGCATAAAATAGGGTACACGGAGTTGGCCGGCTCTAAGTACTTGCAGAGGGGTATGATTTAATCTTTATGGTTATCTAAAACACCTACGTATATGTCAAAGTAAAACTTTGATATATACCCGAGAAGAGAAGTTCAAGATCCAACGGATCGCTTAGCATAAATTTGGAAAATAATCCACTTTGTTATTGCGTAGAATTGATTCTTGATTATTCAATAAAATATCGTAGAAACTTTGAAAGCGTTGTACTCTTTCATTATCAAATTATTATGTTGCATAAATTGTGAGAAGACTTGTTAGAAAATTGGAGATTTGTTCAGCTATTTCAAAGTTCCCCGAACTTTGGTTTCATTCTATCAAAATAGATAGTCTGTTCTTATTGATTCTTATACATTTATTGTATGTCTTAACTTGTGGGGCAAATTTTTTGCTCACCCTTGCTAAATAAAACATTTCAATTAGGAACGAAGAGGCCAGCGGATCGAAGAAGAACAAAGGCAAAGGCAAAATGCTGGAGTAGTTATAATGAACTTATTATTATGTTGTATTTGTAAACCCTTTTTGTATATCTAAAGGGTATGTTTGTAATGTCAAGGTTAGATGACCTGGGACTAATGTATTAACAATCTCTGTTAATGACTTATGTATTACTATCTCTATATGAATGGGTAGATAGATGTTATTATATTGTGGATCGTGAGCACCAAACTCGGGGGTCAGGTAACCCGGATTTGGGGGTGTCACACTCGTACTTAAGGGGGATCAGCCCTTCGTAGAATGTATTGTGCACCAACATTTCAACGCTAAGCGTAAATTATCCCCTAATATTAGGGTTGTTTATCTCAGTATTTAGAATACAAGTCCGCACCAAAGTAAGTTTGGTTTGGTAACGAACATCAACTAAGGATTAGTTGAATAAAAAGTTCATAACGTTATGCTATGGAATAAAGCATAACTAAATCAACATTGAATATTAAGGTAATGCTTTAGGAATAATCTAAGAGCACAAACATAGAATAACTATAACACACATTGCTTGAACAATATTAAGCCAATGTTATTTACAATTGAGTACTAAGCATGCATAACAAATAGCGAATTGAACGATAAAATTGTTCAACATTAGTATATCAGAATATATAAACTTGCATACTAAATAACAAGTTAAATACAAGAATAACTTGCTCAACATCAAAATAAGGTTTAGAAAACTTGCATCATCATAAAAAAACTAGATATAAGAACTTGTGTAATTATAATTGAAATAGGACAAGTAAACTTGCACAATAATAACAATAGAACTAGCTCAACGAAAGTGTAGAGTTAGAGAACTTGTCTTGAGTGTAAGCTAAATCAAATAACTCGAATCACAATATCCTATATACATGTCATCATGAAATAATTAGTCATTACCAACACTCTATATTTAAATAGTATATACATCATGTAAGGTTTGATTTTTAAATCACGTAATCAAATTACATTAGTAATAAAACTAATAGCATATTAAAAATACGCTCATTCTTAGTATACAAATACTGAAATAATATCTTAACAGTCCTTCTATTAAATCATAATAACTTTTTTAGACTTTGTGTAATTAATACATATTGTCTGACCATTATACTAACTAATCAAGATCATGGCTAGCTCTCAAGGCCGATGCGCTGAGGCACAAGCTAATGCTTGAGTCAAGGCCAAGAAGATGAGGATTATCTTTGTTGAATCATGACTACATATCATTGAACTCCGATCCTCGGCGACCGACCTCCTAAACAATGATATGAACAAAAGCCAATTTGGCCTACAAGCTACTTTCTAGCAACCTAATTAACATGTAATACTTACAGAAACTTCATATAAATATAATTCAAAGACTCTTAACATGATTTTACCCATATAACAACATAAACATCGAATTTAAAATGTGACGAACGAGATTTTTGTAATTTAATTTTAATATTTATTGAAGTAAATAAATATTTTTGATGATTTAATTATTAGATTAAATAATTAATTGATGAAATGGTGGTAGATTAATTTAATTATATGTATTACATTTATTAAATTAATATGGAGAATTTTTATTATCGAAGTATGTGATTATGTGAGCTTATTGTATTAAAAGAAATATTTAATAAGCCTATTGGTATTTTAATTTAATTATTAATTAGAGAGTTAATAATTTTACATTATTTAACAATGAGAAATTTAATTATGTGACTAGGTGAATTTATTAGAATTTCTTATATTTTATTTAAAGTAAATTAAATAAAATATTAATTTATTTTATGAAGGAGTGTTACATTAATTACACTATATGATAAAGCTTTATTAAATTAAATGGTTTTGAAATCTATTAAGCTTAGCCAAACATGGCCTTAGTGGGAGTTATGGGCAGTTAACCCATGATGGGTAACTGACTATAATGCGCGTCAGTTTATTTGATATATTCGACGTCTTCTCTATTTTCTTCATTTTTTCTAAGTTAATAAGTAAATCACAGAGAGAGAATTAAAAAGTTTGAGAGGAATTGTGAGTGTTTAATCAATAAGTTTTTGTTGAAAGGATCATCTGTGATCATCTCTTCTAAACTAGACTCTGGGTAAACTCTCCAAAACCAAATTCTTTTACGTCATTTAGCTTTCATGAAAATGGCTTTCAATGTTTTTGTAAAGTCTCTGTAATTGAGAAAGGGTATGATTATGAGTTTATGTATGTGTTAAATATTACCATATCGTATTTGATTATATATATATTGTAAGATCCCAAATTATTAATAAATGAAATTTAATTTCTTCTATTTATCATTTTGAAATAGTAAGGGTTGATTTGATTAATGTGGTTAGTTATGGGTAAAATGCTCAAATATTTCAAATAAGCAAGTGGTTATAAAATACTCATTGTTGTCGGAGAATATTCGTTTGATCGTGGAATATTCTTGTTGTCGGGGAATATTCGTACGACGGCGCAGCCTTGTGTGGGCCCATAACGGAAAGAGATTGGATAAAGAAAATGACAAGTATAAGTTGTTTATAAATAACGGCGTAGTTGTTACCATTAACACTGTTGGAATACCCGGTGGTTAAAACACAGTAATACGCGTTGTTGCACAGTAGCACACGATATTGCACCAATTATTGATTCTTACGTAAGAAGGCACTGCTCAATAATTGTTACAGTAATTACTATTCAGTATTTTATTTTTATCGATTCAATAATTGATGCGTTGATATTTTATATTACTGTTGTTTCAATAATTGTCACTACACAGTATTTTCCATTATCGAAGCAATAATTCATATTATATGAATAATATTATTAGAAAACATCATTGGCAATGTCCAGAAAGTTCTGTCTAAGGAGAGGTTTGGTCACCTAATTGCGCGCCAGTAAGGAGAAATTCTTATTGAAAAACCCCCTCTTTCCTGTAAACTACCGTTGCAAAGATCTTGTGATTCTGTAATATTATTTGTAAATAATTTATTATTGATTTATATGATGAGGAAAATATTGATTTTATGTGGATATAGATGGAGAAAATTTTTAAAGTGACAATTGTTAAAAATTGATATTTTATCTTTTCTGATAAAATAATATTTTATTATATTATTATAATATAATAATGGTGATATTTTTACAATGAATGTGGGATATATGAGTATATGAGGAGAAAGAGTATTTTTGTTGCAAAAGTTATTTAAAACATGTTAAACATGTTGGTGGACCCATTTCTTGACTGAAATTTGATTATAGCCTGTAAAATCGTCTGTATGTGGATTTCTTGGCCAATTCTCATTTGGAATTTGGAAAAATTTTCTTCTGCAAAGTTGTAGAGAATTGAATTTCCTATAAAAATTTGCGAGATTCAAATTTCTGATAAAAGGGCTATTTATTATGAATTATTGAAGTTCCAAAGTTCCGAAATAATTGATTCTTGGAAGTTTTAATTATTTTTTTATATAAAAAACGTTTTTGTCATTAATTGTGGGTCTTGCATGTGATGTAGTTGTTGAATTCAGATTCAAGAAATGGGCGTAGGAAATTTGTTTATATATAATATTATTATATTAAATTTTCTGCTTTGGTGTTCTGAGCAATTTCCTATAAGTAGGGTGGTTAGGTTAGAATTGAAAATCACACCATAAATTAAAATTTTCTCTCTCTTTCTCTCTTTATAATATCGAATGTATTTTATGAGTATTTTTATACTTTGAGTGTTGCTATACGGTGCAAGTTCTTTTAGCACTATATCCAGTATTTCAGTTAGAAGTACTATTATTTCTGAGGTAAGGGAGATTATTTTCTTCAGAAATGATATTATTTCTTCAATATCATTATGCCAAAATATTGGTTTGAACTTTTTATCAAATTTGGAACTTTTTCATGTCGGGGTTACTATTCACGAGTTACTATTCATGAGTTACTATTCACAAGTACTCGAAGCATAATGATATTTTTTGTGAAATTTCTATCTTTTGGTGTCGGAGTTACTATTCATGTATACGACACTATTCACGTATATGGCACTATTCACAAATACGACATTATTCACAGAAAAATTAAGTTTTCTTCTCTGTGTCCAAGATTGTCTCTTATGATTCCTATCTTTGATTGGATCTATGTTTTGGTCTTCATTCTTAAATTTTACTCCACTCTGGTTATTTATGAAGTATTTTTGAACTTGGGTTGTTTAAAGTACGAATCCTTAATATTTGTTCTTTTGTTTCACTGGATTCGTTTTCTTTAAAATATTTTGCATCATCCTCAGTGATATAACTGAATATCTTTAGCCTGTAGTGTAAAGATGAATGATTTCTGATGAATATCTTTGGCTCATAATGCAAAGATGACATGTTGTTGAATATCTTTGGCATGTAGTGAAAAGATGACTTGTTGATGAATATCTTTGGCCTGTAGTGCAAAGATGACTTATTGATGAAAATCTTTGGTCTGTAGTGAAAAGATGACTTGTTGATGAATATCTTTGGCCTATAGTGCAAAAGATGACTTGTTGATGAATATCTTTGGCCGTGTGCAAAAAAGATGAATTTATTAGTAGGATTATGAACATGAACTGTGATTTGGTATAACCATGATCTTTGATGTTTCGGTGATGAAAATTAACTTTGTCCTGGATGAGGAATGGAATTTAGAACTACAATTACGATTATGAGTTATACACGTGATTGTGGACATGAATTGTTGATTAATGTTACAGGGATAAAACATTGTTGATGGACTTTTAACATGGAGAAGATAATAGACTTTATGGTCTATTTGACTCTTCTAATGGATTGCTTCGTTCACATTGCTACTATGGTTGAAAAGTTTTATCATCTACCATATGTTCTAAATCTCTGATTTATTACTGTTGAAGGCTATTGATAATCTATTTATCTTTAGTCATGATATTCTTTACTGAGCTAGTTGTGCTCACCCTTTTGTTTCACAATTCCTTTCAGGTAATAAAAGTGTAGGTGGGACAAGCGGGGGATAACAGGGGAATAGAACGGTGGTCATCATTTAGTAGTTATATTTGGTGAATCAACTAGGGTGAGGCGAACCCAACGTTGGAAGGGTGTTTTGTCACTATCATACAAGATGTCTAATGACATACCACCTCGTGTCATCATAAGACAGGGTTGTGCTCATCCACTTGCTGAGTATATTTACAAGCACTACCTATATAATCTTGGTGTTTGTTTGGAGTATAATACCCAATTAGAGACAGTGGAGATAATGATATATCAAGAGAAGACTCACCATTGGGAAGAATATGATAGTAATCTTCTCGTTTTTCTTTGGGGTCTATTGGGTAAACCAAGGATAATTTTGTGGCCATATGACATCTATCATAACCTAGACGCATGGCCTCACATGTACGAAGGTTTCCTTGAGCACTTCCCAAAGATTTTAATTTCTAAAACAATTTTTGACTATACCTTTATGTAAGATGTAATTATGAGGTGCTGTCCACGGTTGGGACATGAGTCAAAGTTGGTATATATTTGTATTTAAACTCATAGCATATGTGTTGTTGTATTTTGCAAGACAATTATTGTAATAAAGTTGTAGTTGTTTTCTGTATCATGTATTTGGCGACTCAAAATGGGTTGGATGGAATGGACCTATTTTGGGGTTGTCACATTTGGTATCAGAGCTTAGGGATATGATCTCTGGCGGAGATCAGGATTAGAACTAGGAGGGGAGAGATGAGTAAATCCTTCGCTAGTGTGTCTTACCTAAGCTTATTTGTTGGTCAGTCATAATATCGGGATATTATGTGATATGTTAATTTGTTAAATTAACCTATTTTTTTGAAGCTGTATTCTAGAATGATATCTGAAATACAGGAGATGAGCAATGGAGAAATCATGATGACAGGGGAGATAGAATCTGAAATGGAAGCAAGGTATCCTCAACTCTTTGAAATACCAGGTACGTAAATTTTGGGGACAAAATTTCATAAGGAGGGGAGATTGTAAGACCCCAAATTATTAATAAATGAAATTTAATTTCCTCTATTTATCATTTTGAAATAGTAAGGGTTGATTTGATTAATGTGGTTAGTTATGGGTAAAATGCGCAAATATTTTAAATAAACAAGTGATTATAAAATACTAATTGTTGTCAGAGAATATTCGTTTGGTCGTGGAATATTCTTGCTGTCGGGGAATATTCATACGACGGCGCAGCCTTGTGTGGGCCCATAACGGAAAACGATTGGATGAAGAAAACGACAAGTATAAGTTGTTTGTAAATAATGGCGTAGTTGTTACCGTTAACACTGTTGGAATACCCGGTGGTTAAAACACGAATACTGCGTTGTTGCACAGATAGATACTGCAGTATTGCACCAATTATTGATTCTTACGTAAGAAGACACTACTCAATAATTGTTACAGTAATTACTGTTCAGTATTTTATTTTATTGATTCAATAATTGCTGTGTTGATATTTTATATTACTGTTGTTTCAATAATTATCACTACATAGTATTTTCTATTATTGAAGCAATAATTCATATTATCTGAATATATTATTAGAAAACATTATTGGAAATGTCTAGAAAGTTCTATCTAAGAATAGGTTTGATCACCTAATTGCGCGCCAGTTAAGAGAAATTCTTATCGGAAAGCCCACTTTTTCCTAGAAACGGCCTGGTTGCCAGTACTGTGATTCTGTAATATTATTTGTGAATAATTAATTATTGATTTCCATGATGAGGAAAATATTTATTTTATGTGGATATAGATGGAGAAAATTTTTAAAGTGACAATTATTAAAAATTGATATTTTATCTTTTCTGATAAAATAATATTTTCTTATATTATTATAATATAATAATGGTGATATTTTTACAATGAATGTGGGATATATGAGTATGTGAGGAGGAAGAGTAATTTTGTTGCAAAAGTTGTTTAAAACATGTTAAACATGTTGGTGGACCCATTTCTTAACTGAAATTTGATTATAGCCTGTAAAATCGTCCGTATGTGGATTTCGGTCAATTTTTGTTTGGAATTTGGTAAAACTTTCTTCTGCAAAGTTGTAGAGAATTGAATTTCCTATAAAAATTCGCGAGATTCAAATTTCTGATAAAAGGGATATTTATTATAAATTATTGAAGTTCCGAAGTTCCGAAATAATTGATTTTTGGAAGTTTTAATTATTTTTTTATATGAAAAACATTTTTGTCATTAATTGTGGGTCTTGCATGTGATGTAGTTACTGAACTCAGATTCAAGAAGTGGGCGTAGGAAATTTGTTTATATATATTATTGTTATATTAAATTTTCTGCTTTGGTGTTCTAAGCAATTTCCTATAAATAGGGTGGTTAGGTTAGAATTGAAAATCACACCAGAAACCAAAGTTTTATCTCTCTATAATATCGAGCGTATTTTGTGAGTATTTTTATACTTTGAGTGTTGCTATACGGTGCAAGTTCTTTTAGCACTATATCCAGTATTTCAGTCAAAAGTACTATTCTTTCTGAGGTAAGGGAGATTATTTTCTTTATAAATGATATTATTTCTTCAATATCATTATACCGAAATATTGGTTTGAACTTTTTATCAAATTTGGAACTTTTTCATGTCGGGGTTACTATTCATGAGTTACTATTCATGAGTTACTATTCACGAGTACTATTCACGAAGCATGATGATGTTTTTTTTGTGAAATTTCTATCTTTTGGTGTCGGAGTTACTATTCACGTATACGGCACTATTCACGTATACGACACTATTCACAAATACGACATTATTCACAGAAAAATTAAGTTTTCTTCTCTGTGTCCAAGATTGTCTCTTATGATTCCTACCTTTGATTAGATCTATGTTTTGGTCTTCATTCTTTAATTTTACTCCACTCTGGTTATTTATGAAGCATTTTTGAACTTGGGTTGTTTAAAGTACGAATCCTTAATATTTGTTCTTTTGTTTCACTGGATTCGTTTTCTTTAAAATATTTTGCATCATCCTCAGTGATATAACTGAATATCTTTGGCCTGTAGTGCAAAGATGAATGATTTCTGATGAATATCTTTGGCTCGTAATGCAAAGATGACGTGTTGTTGAATATCTTTGGCATGTAGTGCAAAGATGACTTGTTGATGAATATCTTTGGCCTGTAGTGCAAAGATGACTTGTTGATGAATATCTTTGGCCTGTAGTGCAAAGATGACTTGTTGATGAATATCTTTGGCCCGTAGTGCAAAGATGAATTTTTTTGTAGGATTATGATCATGAACTGTGATTTGTTATAACCATGATCTTTGATGTTTCAGGTGATGAAAATTAACTTTATCCTGGATGAGGAAAGGAATTTAGAACTACAATTATAATTATGAGTTATACACGTGATTGTGGACAGGAATTGTTGATTAATGTTACAGGGATAAAACATTGTTGATGGACTTTTAACATGGAGAAGATAATAGACTTTATGGTCTATTTGACTCTTCTAATGGATTGCTCGTTCCGCTGCAACTATGGTTGAAAAGTTTTATCATCTACAATATGTTCTAAATCTCTGATTTATTACTGTTGAAGGCTATTGATAATTTACTTATCTTTAGTCATGATATTCTTTACTGAGCTAGTTGTGCTCACCCTTTTGCTTCATAATTCCTTTCAGGTAATAAAAGTGTAGCTGGGACAAGCGGGGGATAACAGGGGAATAGAACGGTGGTCATCATTTAGTAGTTATATTTGGTGAATCAACTAGGGTGAGGCGAACCCAACGTTGGAAAGGTGTTTTGCCACTATCATACAAGATGTCTAATGACATACCACCTCGTGTCATTATAAGACAGGGTTGTGCTCATCCACTTGTTGAGTATATTTACAAGCACTACTTATATAATCTTTGTGTTTGTTTGGAGTATAATACCCAATTAGAGACAGTGGAGATAATGATATGTCAAGAGAAGACTCCTCATTGGGACGAATATGATAGTAATCTTCTCGTTTTTGTTTTGGGTCTATTGGGTCAACCAAGGATAATTCTGTGGCCATATGATATCTATCATAACCTAGACACATGGCCTCCCATGTACGAAGGTTTCCTTGAGCACTTCCCAAAGATTTTAATTTCTAAAATAGTTTTCGACTATACCTTTATGTAAGGTGCCATTATAAGGTGCTGTCCACGGTTGGAACATGAGTCACAGTTGGTATATATTTGTATTTAAACTCACAGCATATGTGTTGTTGTATTTTGCACGACAATTGTTGTAATAAAATTGTAGTTTCTTTCTGTAACATGTATTTGGAGACTCAGAATGGGTTGGATGGAATGGACCTATTTTGGGGTTGTCACATATATTATGTAGACCATATCTTCAATATCATAAAACATGTCGTATATGTTGCTCAAAACTTACAGAGTATGGGTTTTGGCCATATGGCCCTTACACGTGATTTTAATATGTCAAACATAAATATTTTTGTAAAATTCCCACTCTTATTTGATTATGCATGTTGTTACGAAGAGACCAAACCTTAAATGAACGGATTCAGTGTTATAACGAATCCGTAGTATTAATTTTCATGGTTTTTGTTTAAAACCTTCAAGAACACAAAGAATAGTGAAAATTTCATGTTTTAATCCTGTTAATTAGGTGTTTTAACATATTAAAATCATGCTAGAAGGGTTAGGTAGTGATTATAGGGGTATTATTATGAATGGGTATGATTAAATTCGTGTAGTAAAATTTTAATTGGAGTTTTTGGCTGTGTTCTGCAATTTTCGCGAATTGCGAGCAGTTCTGTTCACCAAAGTCGCATGGCGCCGACTCATGCCTTAACATCCGCAAGTCTTGCAGCGTCTTAAGTAATAAGATAATGTTGAGCCATGAAATACCACTCTCCGAAAAGTCCGAAAATGAATTATTTTTAAATGTTCAAGTCTACCAATGTGATAGCAACTTGATTTAAAGAACATAGAGATATGTTAGTAGTATAATGAGATATTAAAATAGATGTTTAGCATGTAAATAACATAATTACATGTGGACTGAATTATTAAATGAATAGTTAGCTTAGTATTCATGAAGTGTTCATTATATGACAATGAATGTGATAAATTGACTAAGTATAGTCATAATTCGAGTTAGAAAAAAAGAATGAACGATTGATGATTAGTTAAGTTATAACTAATTGGTATTGTGAATGTAAATGGTATGTATGATTAAATTCAAGGAACGTGTTTAATTAAAGTGTAATCTACGCACGAGGCAAGTTTCCTACCCCTACTTGTTATCATTATTGAAGTTTATTATTTACCTTCAGTAAATTCTCATTACTATTATTCAAGTTCGAATTGTTATATTAAAGTTTTATTATCCTTTCAAAGTATGAAATTGTTATACAATATTTGTTCTATTGTATACTTCTTGAGATTATTATTCAATTTGAATATCATTATTGTTGAACCTTGTTAGACTAGTGAACCTTATTGATTCGACTAGTCCATAGTTGATGAACGTTCTAAATTTCAGAACCCTTATTGAATTATCCAAACCAAACTTCCTTTGGTGCAAACTCGAATGTCAAACTGAGATGAACAACCTTGCAAAGGGATTTACTTATGTGTTAGCGTTAAGATATTGTGCACAGTATGGTACTAAGGGCTGATCCCCCTAAGTACGAGTAGAAAGGTCCATAGTCTTATGACTGTTAAAGGTTTCAAGTATAACCCTTGATAACCTATGACATAGTTCAAGGTCTTATGACCCTCAGAAATCTTTTGATTCTTGTTATTAATTCTTGATTCAAAAGTTGAGCTTTTATTTCAGAAGTTATTATTTCTCTCGCATTTTATTATTCATTGTTATATTGTTATACTTGTGGGCAATCGTGCTCAGTCTTGCGTAATAATAACATTGCAGTTAAGAACGAAAGAGCAGACGAACCTTCCACTAGTAAAGGCAAGGGCAAGCTTAGCAAGTAATGAAGACTGATTATTTATGTGATGTAATTAGAATTGAAGTTACTTAAGACTTAATTGTTTATGTTTCCACACAGATGATTTAAGGTTAGAGTAACCTGGGATTTATTTATTATGTAGTTGATGTAACCCCATAAGGGGAGATTTATTATTATTTCTATCTCTTGCATGGTTTGCCTTTATTTATGGGTAGATAGATGGATGATGTTTGTATAGTGAATACAAAATCTTGTGGAAATGGAAGTACCGGATTTGGGGGTGTCACAAGTTGGTATCAAAGTTGTAGGTTATGAACCTTAGGTAGGTGAACAACCTTAAGTAATAGCCTTATAGAAAGAACATAGTGATGGAAAACTCTTATCGAGTTCTAGGAAATGAATTTTTGTAATTCATTAAAGATAATAAAAGACTTTATGTGCTTTTGTGTTAAATTATGTGCTCACTAGTACGACTTAGTAACTAAAACTCGAAATTTTGTTGTCAGGATGTCGGATGTCGGAGGAACTAGTCGAGCAGGGGAGGAGGAACCCCGAATACCTATCATACCTACAGAGGAGGAGCCCAGAGACTTTCATGTCGTTAGGGAACAGTTGGTACAGAGGGAGTCATCTCCATTGATCACCGTTGTTGGTCAGGAGCATGAACCTGAGACTGATCTTGAGGAGGAATTTGACGAGGAAGAGGAAGAAGAGGAGTTTCCACAGTACTCCATTGATGCTGAGATGTACGACACATTATACCACCGTAACGTGGAGTTACGAAATGAGGTGCAGGATCTGACTGAGCGGGCTATTATTCAGCAGATTACTCTAGAGGAGAAGGAGAGGGAGATTTTGACTCTTCACTCACGACTGGGAAATGTAGAATGGGATTTGGTCAACGAGAAGGGTCAAACCGAAGATAAGACCGCAGAGATAGAAAAGTTGAAGAAGGATCTGAAAGAGAGTTCAGAGAGGCTTGCCATAGCAGAGTAGGGCTGGGTAAGAGAGTCACGTCGTGCTGATCTTGTGGAATAGGATGGTCGTGCAAAGAAGGCAAAGCTTGGAGAAACATACTCTACACTTAATCATGCAATGGATGAGGCCCAGGATCGAGTTTTGAGGTACCCCATCCAGTTCGAAGGACTTCCATCGTAAATTGTGGATCGCAGGATGATGTCTTGTATCATGGAAGAGGAGCGTAGCAAGGCTATTCAGCGCCTTGAAAAATAGTGATAGTATTAGTTTAATTATGTGAAAACTATTTGGTAGTTAATGATGTAAATTCCGATGTGATTATAAACAAAGGAATATTTTGATGTTTTAAATCCTGTAGATTCTTATCTCGGGATAGTAGATGTAAATAGCAGTGATGCTATCTTATGATGTTAAAACTTTTGAATTAAATGAAATGTCAAAGTTTATTTAAATTGACGTGTTAAGTGAATTATGATTAAATGTTCAAGCTAAGCCTTACATGTTTGAAGAATTGAATAAAGACCTAATAAACGAATATTCTTAACATAATTATGCCACCAAGAAGAAGACAACAACGTTAACCAGCTCAGGAAGAGTCTACGAATAACAACAATAACGCCAATGCTAATCCTGTTCAGCAGTTGGTTAACTTACTGGCTGGAGCAATGAATAACCAACCTTAAGCTCCACCAAATACTACATTTAAGGATTTCAAAGCGGTGGGACCGCCAGAATTTAAAGGTTCCATGAACCCGATCGAGGCTCAAACGTGGGTTATGGAGATGGAGAAGGTTTTCGACATCACTAGGGTTAGAGAAGACCAGAAGAGAACTTTTGCAACGTTTATGCTGAAGTCTGAAGCTAGCTATTGGTGGAAAGCAAACAAAGTGCGTGGAGGTGAAGGTGTAATTACTTGGGAGAGATTTAAAGAAATGTTTTTCGGGATGTGCTTCCCAACCAGCTCACAGAACCAAATGGAGGTTCAATTTCTAGAATTGAAGCAAGGGAATATGAGCGTACCTGATTATGCGGCTAGATTCAATGAGTTAGCGAGGTTCGCCCCCTATCAAGTACACACGGACGAGAGAAAAGCCAGAAGATTCGAACAAGGACTAAAGTCTTGGGTATACAGTAAAGTATCAATGTTTCAGATAAACACTTTTGCTGGACTACTACAAAAGGCCATCCTCGCTGAAGGTGGAAGCGATGCGGTGACCAAGTACAATCAAGATCAGAAGAAGAAGAAGAGTGAAGGTGAAGAAAATAACAAGACTAGTGGAAGTGGCACAGAAGGTGGTAATTTTAATCAGAAGAAAAGGTGGAATGAAAACTCATCGTCGGGGAATGAATAAAGAAGTCAGAAGAAAAGAATCGAAGCATGCCCGACCTGCAGGAAAGCTCATCTGGGAGTTTGTATGAAGGGAAAAAGAGTGTGCTACAATTGTGGTCAGGAAGGCCACATAGCACCTAACTATCCTAACCCAAAGAAGGGTGCTTGCTTTACTTGTGGTTCGAAGGACCATCTGGCAAGAGACTGTCCTAAGAAGGGATCGGGAGGGTCAGGATCAGGAGGAAACCAGGGAAATAACAGTGGAAATGCCTTAACTATCACCGGACCAACTGCGACAAACCAACCGACCGCCAGGACTTTTAAAATGACAGTGCAGGATACAGTTCAGTCTCGGGATGTGGTGTCAGGTATCATTCTGATCAATAAAATTAATGTTTATGTTTTATTTGATTCGGGTGCTACTTGTTCCTTTATATCCGATGACTTTGCTAATAGTTTAGATTTGCTTAAGGATGAGTTTGAATATCCCATGAACATAGAAATTGCGAATAAAGAGATAATCCTCTTGTTAATGCGTGTATAAGAACTGTAGAGTAGATATTAAGGGTAATATCATGAACGTAGATCTTATCCCTATTCGACTTGGGGAATTTGACGCTATATTGGGAATGGACTGGTTATTCAATTACGGGGCTGTAATTGATTGCCAAAAGAAGCGTATTAACCTTATGACTCCGTCAAAGGTTGTGTTTTATGGTAGCAAGTCGCCTAGACAAGCGAGTTGTCTGACGATGATGTAGGCCAGGAAGTTGTTAAGACAAGACTATGTAGGATACTTAGCTTACATAGTCGACAGTCAAAAAGAGAATCCGAAGGTAGAAGAAATACCGATTGTGAGGGACTTCGTCGACGTATTTCCAGACGACTTGTCAGGACTTCCTCCAGATAGAGAGGTAGATTTCGTGATCGATTTGGCGCCCGGAACCGCTCCAATATCGAAGGCACCATACCGAATGGCACCAGTTGAGATGAAAGAATTAATGGTACAACTACAAGAATTACTGGACAAGAAGTACATTCAACTGAGCGTATCGCCGTGGGGAGCGCCGGTGTTATTTATGAAAAAGAAGGATGGATCGATGCGGCTCTGTATTGACTGCAGAGAATTAAATAAGGTCACGATTAAGAACAAATATCCATTACCAAGGATCGATGACCTGTTTGATCAATTGAAGGGAGCGAGATACTTTTCCAAGATAGACTTGACGAGTGATTATCATCAACTGAAGGTGAGGCCAGAGGATGTACCGAAGACAGCGTTCAGAACGCGATATGGTCACTATGAATTTTTAGTAATGTCGTTTGGTCTTACGAATGCTCCTGCAGCATTTATGGGACTAATGAATAGTGTGTTCAAGCCATTTTTGGACAAGTTCGTAGTGGTATTTATAGATGACATTTTGGTCTATTCGAAAACCAAGGAAGAACATGAAGAGCATTTGAGATTGACATTGGAAGTATTGAGAAGGGAAAAGTTGTATGCCAAGTTTTTGAAATGCGAATTTTGGATTGAACGAGTGCAATTTCTTGGGCACGTGATCGATAAAAACGGAATTTTGGTAGATCCATCCAAAGTCGAAGCCGTGATTAACTGGGATCAGCCGAGGACGCCGTCGGAAGTACAAAGTTTTCATGGATTGGCAGGATATTATAGAAGATTCATTCAAGACTTTTCCAAGATCGCAACTCCGTTAACAAATTTAACTCGAAAAGTTGTGAAATTTGTTTGGACGGAGAAGTGTGAGGAAAGCTTTCAAGAATTGAAGAAGAGGTTGAGTACAGCACCTATGTTGTCTCTTCCGGACGATACATGAAATTTTGTTGTTTATAGTGATGCATCGTATAAAGGACTTAGCTGTGTGCTGATGCAAAATGGCAAAGTCATTGCGTATGCATCACGACAATTGAAGGATTACGAGAAGGGATATCCGACCCATGACTTGGAGTTAGCTGCAGTTATTTTTGCTTTGAAAATTTGGCGGCACTATCTCTACGGGGAGAAGTGTGAAATATATACGGACCACAAGAGTCTGAAATATATTTTCCCATAGAAGGATTTGAATATGCGTCAAAGAAGATGGTTGGAATTAATTAAGGATTACGACTGTGAGATTTTATACCATCCGGGTAAAGCAAATGTGGTTGCCGACGACTTAAGTAAAAAGGGTTGTGAGAAATTGATGATGTTGACTGCTCAGGAGGAGCTAATTGCAGAAATGGAGAAACTGGAGTTGGAAGTAAAGTATCCTATGGAAATTGATGAGAAGCTATTTTAGATGCAATCTGGTACAACCCTACTGGATAAAGTTAAGGAGGCTCAACTTTAGGACGAAGAATGTAAAAAGGTGACAAAAAAGATATCTGAAGGAACTAAGCCGAGATTCAAAATGGATAAGGAAGGAATACTGAGATTTGAAAACAAAGTTTGGGTACCGCCAGTCGCAGAGATTAAGGAAGACATTTTGAGCGAGGCTCATAGCTCACGATATTCGATTCACCCTAGTAGTACCAAAATGTACCAAGATCTTCGACAACATTTCTGGTGGCCAAATTTAAAACGTAATGTTGCAGAATGTGTTGCCAAGTGTCTGACCTGTCAGAAAGTGAAGGAAGAACATAAAAGAGACCGAGTGGATTTCTACAACCATTGGAGATCCCATAATGGAAATGGGAACATATTACAATGGACTTCGTGGTTGGCCTTCCGACAACTCAGAAAGGCTATGACGCAGTATGGGTTATCTTTGACCGACTGACGAAATCCGCACACTTCCTTCCGATTAAAATCAGATTCAACTTAGATCAGTTGGCGAGACTACACGTAAAAGAGATTGTTTCGAGGCACGGAGTGCCGGTGTCAATTGTTTCTAATAGAGATCCGCGCTTTACATCGAATTTCTAGAAACGTCTTCAGGAATGCATGGGTACGTAATTGCGAATGAGTACAACATACCACCCTCAAACAGACGGGCAGAGCGAAAGAATGATTCAGACATTAAAAGATATGCTAAGAGCCTATGTAATGGACTTTAAAGGAAATTGGGATGATCACCTACCGTTAGTAGAGTTCGTCTACAATAACAGTTACCACGCTAGTATAGGCATGCAGCCTTATGAAGCGTTATATGGCAGAAAGTGCAGAACTCCACTTTATTGGGATGAAGTTGGCGAAAGACAATTGTTAGGGCGAAATTAAATGACAGATGAAGAAATAGTCAAAGTGATCCGAAACACGACTCAGTAGCGACTCAAGATACACAGAAGAAATACGCTGATCCACATCGTAAAAATATCGAATTTGAATCAGGTAGTTATGTTTTCTTGAAGGTCTCTCCTTGGAAGGGAAATATCAGGTTCGGAAAGAAAGGGAAATTGAGCCCAAGATTCATTCGACCATTTGAAGTATTGAGAAGAATCGGAGAAGTTGCGTACGAGGTAGCCCTACCTCCAGCTCTCGAGAATGTCCACAATGTCTTTCACGTTTCTGTATTACGACCCTACAAACCCGATTACAAGCATGTAATTGAATACGAACCCCTGCATTTTGAAAAAAGACTTATCTTACGACGAAATTCCTATTCAAATTGTCGATAGAAAAGAACAAGTTCTCAGAAATAAAGTAATACCTTCTGTTAAGGTAATTTGGAGGAACCACAACGCTGAAGAAGCTACGTGGGAACTCGAAGAGAATATGATGAAGAATTACCCACATTTATTTACTTAATTTATGTGTAAGCGATTATGGGGACAGAATCTTTGTAAGGGGGGGATAATGTAACGGGTTGAATTTATTGAGTCGTGATTCTGGGGACAGAATCCTTTTAAGGGGGGAAAGATGTGACGAACGAGATTTTTGTAATTTAATTTTAATATTTATTGAAGTAAATAAATATTTTTGATGATTTAATTATTAGATTAAATAATTAATTGATGAAATTGTGGTAGATTAATTTAATTATATGTGTTACATTTATTAAATTAATGTGGAGAATTTTTATTATCAAAGTATGTGATTATGTGAGCTTATTGTATTAAAAGAAATATTTAATAAGCCTATTGGTATTTTAATTTAAGTATTAATTAGAGAGTTAATAATTTGACATTATTTATTAATGAAAAATTTAATTATGTGACTAGGTGAATTTATGAGATTTTATTATATTTTATTTAAAGTAAATTAAATAAAATATTAATTTATTTTATGAAGGAGTGTGACATTAATTAAACTATATGATAAATCTTTATTAAATTAAATGGTTTTGAAATCTATTAAGCCTAGCCAAACATGGCCTTAGTGAGAGTTATGGGCAGTTAACCCATGATGAGTAACTGACCATAATGCGCGTCAGTTTATTTGATATATTCGACGTCTTCTCTATTTTCTTCATTTTTTCTATGTTAACAAGTAAATCACAGAGAGAGAATTAAAAAGTTTGAGAGGAATTGTGAGTGTTTAATCAAAAAGTTTTTGGTGAAAGGATCATCTGTGATCATCTCTTCTAAACTAGACTCTGGGTAAACTCTCCAAACCCAAATTCTTTTACGTCATTTAGTTTTCATGAAAATGGCTTTCAAAGCTTTTGTAAAGTCTCTGTAATTGAAAAAGGATATGATTATGAGTTTATGTATGTGTTAAATATTACCATATCGTATTTGATTATATATATATTATGTGGACCATATCTTCAGTATCATAAAACATGTCGTATATGTTGCTCAAAACTTACAGAGTATGGGTTTTGGCCATATGGCCCTTACACGTGATTTTAATATGTTAAACATAAGTGTTTTTGTAAAATTCCCACTCTTATTTGATTATGCATGTTGTTACGAAGAGACCAAACCTTAAATGAACGGATTCGGTGTTATAACGAATCCGTAGTATTAATTTTCATGGTTTTTGTTCAAAACCTTCAAGAACACAAAGAACAGTGAAAATTTCATGTTTTAATCCTGTTAGTTAGGTGTTTTAACATGTTAAAATCATGCTAGAAGAGTTAAGTAGTGATTATATGGGTATTATTATGAATGGGTATGATTAAATTCGTGTAGTAAAATTTTAATTGGAGTTTTTGGTTGTGTTCTGCAATTTTCGCGAATTGCGAGCAGGTTCTGATTCATGCCATGTGCATTGCAGGACTCATGCTTTAACATCCGTGCATGGCACAAGAATCCGAATCATAACGCCATCGGCCATGCAAATACCGTTGAGTACAGATACTGACGATGGTATGACGAAATACCACTTTTCGAAAAATCCAGAAATGAATTATTTTTAAATGTTCAAGTCTAACAATGTGATAGCAACTTGATTTAAAGAACAAAGTGATATGTTAGTAGTATAATGAGATATTAAAATAGATGCTTAGCATGTAAATAACATAATTACATGTGGACTAAATTATTAAATGAATAGTTAGCTTAGTATTCGTGAAGTGTTCATTATATGACAATGAATGTGATAAATTGACTACGTATAGTCATAATTCGAGTTAGACAAAAAGAATGAACGATTGATGATTAGTTAAGTTATAATTAACTGGTATTGTGAATGTAAATGGTATGTAGGATTAAATTCAAGGAACGTGTTTAATTAAAGTGTAATCTACGCACGAGGAAAGTTTCCTACCCCTACTTGTTATCATTATTCAAGTTTATTATTTACCTTCAGTAAATTCTCATTACTATTATTCAAGGTCGAATTGTTATATTAAAGATTTATTATCCTTTTAAAGTATGAAATTGTTATACAATATTTGTTCTATTGTATACTTCTTGAGATTATTATTCAATTTGAATATCATTATTGTTGAACCTTGTTAGACTAGTGAACCTTATTGATTCGATTAGTCCATAGTTGATGAACGTTCTAACTTTCAGAACCCTTATTGAATTATCCAAACCAAACTTCCTTTGGTGCGGACTCGAATGTCAAATCGAGATGAACAACCTATGCAAAGGGATTTACTTATCGTTAAGCGTTAAGATATTGTGCACAAGATGGTACTAAGGGTGATCCCCCCAGTACGAGTAGAAAGGTCCATAGTCTTATAACTGTTAAAGGTTTCAAGTATAACCCTTGATAACCTAGGACATAGTTCAAGGTCTTATGACCCTCAGAAATCTTTTGATTCTTGTTATTCATTCTTGATTCAAAAGTTGAGCTTTTATTTCAGAAATTATTATTTCTCTCGCATGTTATTATTCATTGTTATATTGTTATACTTGTGGGCAATCGTGCTCACTCTTGCGTAATAATAACATTGCAGTTAAGAACGAAAGAGCAGAAGAACCTTCCACTAGTAAAGGCAAGGGCAAGCTTTGAAATTAATGAAGACTGATTATTTATGTTATGTAATTAGAATTGATGTTACTTAAGACTTATTTGTTTATGTTTTCGCACATATAATTTAAGGTTAGAGTAACCTGGGATTTATTTATTATGTAGTTGATGTAACCCCATAAGGGGAGATTTATTATTATTTCTATCCATTGCATGGTTTGCATTTATTTATGGGTAGATAGATGGATGATGTTTGTATAGTGAACACCAAATCCTGTAGAAATGGAAGTACCGGATTTGGGGGTGTCACAAGTTGGTATCAAAGCTGTAGGTTATGAACCTTAGGTGGGTGAACAACCTTAGGTAATAGCCTTATAGAAAGAACATAGTGATGGAAAACTCTTATCGAGTTCTAGGAAATGAATTTTTGTAATTCATTGAAGATAATAAAGGACTTTATGTGCTTATGTGTTAAATTATGTGCTCACTAGTACGACTTAGTAACTAAAACTCAAAATTTTGTTGTCAGGATGTCGGATGTCGGAGGAACTAGTCGACCAGGGGAGGAGGAACCCCGAATACCTATAGTACCTACAGAGGAGGAGCCCAAAGATTTTCATGTCGTTAGGGAACAGTTGGTACAGAGGGAGTCATCTCCATTGATCACCGTTGTTGGTCAGGAGCATGAACCTGAGACTGATCCTGAGGAGGATCCTGAGGAGGAATTTGACGAGGAAGAAGAAGAAGAGGAGTTTCCACAGCACTCCATTGATGCTGAGATGTACGACACATTATACGACCGTAACGTGGAGTTACGAGATGAGGTGCAGGATCTGACTGAGCGAGCTATTATTCAGCAGATTACTCTAGAGGAGAAGGAGAGGGAGATTTCGACTCTTCACTCACGACTGGGAAATGTAGAATGGGATTTGGTCCACGAGAAGGGTCAAACCGAAGATAAGACCGCAGAGATAGAAAAGTTGAAGAAGGATCTGAAAGAGAGTTCAGAGAGGCTTGCCATAGCAGAGGAGGGCTGGGTAAGAGAGTCACATCGTGCTGATCTTGTGGAAGAGGATGGTCATGCAAAGAAGGCAAATCTTGGAGAGACATACTCTACACTTAATCATGCAATGGATGAGGCCCAGGATTGAGTTTTGAGGTACCCCATCCAGTTCGAAGGACTTCCATCGTACATGCTGGATCGCAGGACGATGTCTTGTATCATGGAAGAGGAGCGTAGCAAGGCTATTCAGCGCCTTGATAGACAGTGATAGTATTAGTTTAATTATGTGAAAACTATTTGGTAGTTAATGATGTAAATTCCGATGTGATTATAAACAAAGGAATATTTTGATATTTTAAATCCTGTAGATTCTTATCTCGGGATAGTAGATGTAAATAGCAGTGATGCTATCTTATGATGTTAAAACTTTTGAATTGAATGAAATGTCAAAGTTTATTTAAATTGACGTGTTAAGTGAATTATGATTAAATGTTGTAGCTAAGCCTTAAATGTTTGAAGAATTGAATAAAGACCTAATAAGCGAATATTTTTAACAGAATTATGCCGCCAAGAAGAAGACAACAACGTCAACCAGCTCAGGAAGAGTCTACGAATAACAACAATAACGCCAATGCTAATCCTGTTCAGCAGTTGGTTAACTTACTGGTTGGAGCAATGAATAATCAACCTCAAGCTCCACCAAATACTACATTTAAGGATTTCAAAGCGGTGGGACCGCCAGAATTTAAAGGTTCCATGAACCCGATCAAGGCTCAAACGTGGGTTATGGAAATGGAGACGGTTTTCGACGTCGCTAGGGTTAGAGAAGACTAGAAGACCGCTTTTGCAACGTTTATGCTAAAGTCTGAAGCTAGTTATTGGTGGCAAGCAAACAAAGTACGTGGAGGTGAAGGTGTAATTACTTGGGAGAGATTTAAAGAAATGATTTTTGAGATGTACTTCCCAACCATCTCATAGAACCAGATGGAGGTTCAATTTCTAGAATTGAAGCAAGGGAATATGAGCATACCTGATTATGCGGCTAGTATTAATACAAATTACTTTATTTTAGTTTATTCATCTACTTTCAAAATCATAGTCAATATATATATATTAAACAACTAATTAAACCTTAATTTTACTTTAAACTAAGTCATATTCATATAGATTCATATAAACTCACTATAATATGGTTTTCTTCAGAAATTACATACATAACATGAATTCATTGACTATACTCATATATAAACTTATGAAAAACAGTTTCACAATAACTAATTTATCGTATAAAACCATATATAACAAATAATTCAATCTCTACAAAGATCTTACAGAGAATTGTGGAAGAGAAACAAACTAAAACTTTAAAGAAACTTAAAAGGGTAAGATGATACCTTGTTTCCTAAAAGATGATAACTTTTCTTTGATTCTCAAGCTTCTTTTCTCCAATTTCTCTCTCAAATTCTTTAGCCTTTCTTCTTCTCTTCTTTTTCTTCTTCTGAGTTCTTTCTTCCTAACTCTAACTTACGTACTAACAAAATATAACGTATAATAATAATATAGGTATTAAGTATATAATATAATTATAACTTTAACTAACATCAGTTATATTATTTTTGAAAATCAAAAGCCATAAGGCATGTTTGGCTAACATAATTAAAATTAATCAATTAATCCTTATACCTTGTTTGGGAAAACACGATTAGATTAAAGACTTAATATGCATTAAGCTTTGTTTGGCAAAACTGAATTAAACTCCTTTAGCTTATTTTAATAACTCCTTTATAATAAGCTTATTTGTCACACTTTTATTTAATTAAATTTTAATAATCAATTTAATTAATTCTAATAACAATTCATTAAATTACTTTAACACATAAATCAATACAACATAATTATAATTTTCTTTATAATTATAATTTTATTTAACCAACTAACACATCATTTTAATTACAAATTTAAATTTAAATATAATAATTCATTTAATCATTATAAACCCTCTAACATAATTATTAAATTAAACTAGTATATTATCTCATAACAATTAATTTTCTTAACTCCTTAATTATTTACTTAACAAATAATTAACCAATCAAATCAATCAAATTAAATATTTATTCAACAATAAACACATCCATTAAATATTTATCTAATTCAATAAATATTTAAAATTACAATTTAAAAATTCTGGATTGTTACAGTTATCTCCGGTTCTGGGCTGATTTAGCAGTCGTTGCTCAAGGTTATCTATGAGATTGGGCTAGTGCAAATGCTAAATGTCCTAAGGGCTGTCTCTGAGGTGTGCCTGACCTCGTGGGGTTATCTCCGGGTTTGGGACTGAGTGCCTCGGGGCTATCACCAAGGTTGAAGTTGATTTGTTGGGGATTGAAAAAGGCTTTTCCGAGGTTATCTCCGGAATTGCAACTGTATCCCATGGGGTTATCTCCGAGGTTTGAACTGTATCTCCCGGGGTTATCTACGGGGTTGGAAATGAGTATCTCGAGGTTGTCTCCAAGATGAAACTGACTTCTCCGGTGTTATCTCCGAAACTAGAATTGCATTCCTCGGGGTTGTCTTCGAGGTTGAAGCTGATACTCCCGGGGTTGTCTCCGGGACTGGAACTGAATATCTCGGGGTTGTCTCCGAGATGGAACTGACTGAGTATCCCGTGGTTGTCTCTGGGACTGTGCTGATTTGACTTCCAAGGTTATCTCTAGAAGACAATTTTTGCCCTCCTGCATGGTTAGTAACAAGAATGCAATTTTTCGAGTGTCTACAATACTTTACATAAACGTATAGTCCATAACTGTTTTAGGAATTAAAATATTTAAAAAATGCTCAAGGAAGCCTTTATACATGAGAGGTCATGCATCTAAGTTATAATAGATATCATAGGATTTGAGAATTAACCTTGGTTGACCCATTTGACCCCAAAGAAGAATGAGAAGATTACTATGCTGTTCATTCCAATTGTGTGTATCATTTTGCAATATAATTATCTCCATTGTCTCAAACTGAGGGTTCTATTCCAACCATACTCCAAGATTATATAGATAATGCTCATAGATATAGTTAGCAAGTGGATGCGCACAATCATATCTTATGATAACACGAATTGGTATGTGGTTAGATATCGTGTATGATAGTGGTAACACACCCTTTAAGCTCTCAGTACACTTATGTCCTCCTCATTCTAATGAGGTGCATTTTTGACTCTTTCAAAGTCGGGTTCTCATCACCCTATTGTTGTTCACCAAAATTAACTATTAAATAACGTATAAAACACGACACACACATTTTAAGTCCTCAATACAATTATATATTGTCATGCTGTTTTATAATGTATTGAGAAACTTCAACAGTCACAGACCATCACTCTACTCCCCTGTTATCACCGCTCGACCCAGCTACACTCTTATTACCTGAAAGAAATTGTGAAGCAAAAGGGTGAGTACAAATAGCCCAGTAAAGAGTATTATGACTAAAGATAATTAAATTATCAATAGCCTTCATCAGTAATAAATCAGATATTTAGAACATATAGTAGATGATAAAAGTTTGCAACCATAATTGCAGCGGAATCAATAATCTATTAGAAAAGTCAAGTAGAACATAATGTCTACTATCTCCTTCAAATTAAAAGTCCATCATTAATATTTCATTCATGTAATACACATCAACAGTTTCTTGTTGTACCCAAGACAAACAGAACTTTCATTAACTGTCTCACCTGAACCACCAAAGATTATAGTTAAATTCACAATTCATGTTTATAATAATGTAAATCAATAGTTTTTCCTTGCCACAAATGCTTAATAAAACTTGCACTGAATGTCCTTACCACAAAGACTAAAGACACTCAATAAACATATTGTATTTACACCATACACTTAAGACATTCAAATATAACAACAATGATCATGATCATACCAATCAATTGTGTATCTTTGCACTACGAGCCAAAGATATTCAACTATAATATGAATGATCATGATCATACTAATAAATTTTGCACTACGAGCCAAAGATGTTCAACTGTAAAAACAATAATCAACAGTCCATCTTTGCACTACGGGCCAAAGACATACAATTATAAAATCAATAATTAACAGTTCATCTTTGCACTACGGGTCAAAAATGTAAGACCCCAACTTTTTATGAATAAAGATTTAATTTTTTCTAAATATTATTTTGAATAATAAGGTGTTGATTTGATATAATGCTATAGTTATGGGTGATATGTGCAAATTTTGCAAAGTAAACAAGTTGTCATAAAATATTCGTTTGGTCGGGGAATATTCTTTTTGTTGGGGAATATTCATACGACTGTGCAATCATTCGTGGACCCCACAATGGAATAACTATCGAATATAGAAAGCGACTAAAATAACATTTTCATAAAATAATGGTAAAACTTTTACCGTTAAACTGTTGAAATACCCGGTAATAAAAGTACAGTAATACACGTTGTTGTACAGTAGCACACGATATTGCACAATATCTCTGATTATTAATGCTTACGTAAAAAGTCACTCAGTTTCATTCAATAATTGCAATAGTAGTTCTGCATAGTATCTCATATTATTAATTCAATTATTGTCACAGTATCATTTGCACAATATTTTATATTATTAAATCAATAATTGAGACGACACTTATTCATTTTATTATTTTCATTATAGACAATGTCTAGACAGTTTTGTCGAGGAAAGGGGTTAGGTTATTTAATTACGCGCCAATAAGAAGAAATCCTTATCGGAAAGCCCCCTCTTTCCTGGGAATGATCTGGTTGTCAATATTGTGAGTTACAATATTATTGATGAAAAATTGTTGAAAGATAAAAATGTGTTGATTAAAGATAAAGTGATTGTGGTAACTATTTATTCAATCTTTGATATAAATAAGAGGTTTGTTATAAGACGTTTGTTGTAAGTTTGGTTTATTCTATGAGACCCATAGGTCATCATCTAAGAGTCACTTTTACCAATAGTACTTGCCTTTACCAGACGTCAAACCACTTGCCGTTTCACATTACAATCGTCAAACCACTTGTAGACACTCGAAATTTCGTTTTCCCATTACTAACTATGCAGGAGGACAAAAACGACTTTTTCACACTCTAGAGATAACCCTGGAGGACCACAACATCAATTCCAACCTCGGAAATAGCCCCGGGAGATCCTGTGACAACCCGAGAATTTAGACAATTTAACAAAATCTTAAAAGATTGAATAGAGGTTAAATAATAGACCTAGACTGAAAATAAGTGTATGGATTTGACATTTTTGGGAAGGAATTTTGTGAATTTAAAAACTTTTGGTGAAGGTTTACAATGTTAATGGTATAAGTGTATATGTTCTGTGTAAATGGTCATATATGTGTACAGTATGTGGTTAAGGGTCAATGGTTGACTAGATAAATTATATCAGTGACAAACCCTAATATTATATTAAGAACCTCGACGTTCAGTTAGAAAACCATATCGACTGATAAGAAACCCTAACACCGCTTCTGTAAACCCTAGTTTCAGTTTCGGGAATCCGAAACCCTAATTCGGAATATTAAAACCCTAATTTGGGAGCTTAAGGGCTTAAGTGTATTTTATTACAATTTAATTAGGGGGAAACCTAACAAACTAGTTAGGAAACTCTAATTGCTAAATTAAAAACCCTAATGTACAATTAGGGAAAACCTAATTATTAATTTATAAAGTTTAATGTTAATTAGGAAACCTTAACCCTAATTAGCAAGCTTGAATATGATTAGTAAACTTTAATATAATTAGGAAACCCTAATTATAATTTAGAAATCTTAATTTTCTATTTTTAGAACTTAATTAGAAAAGCCTAGAAATTTAAATTTTATAACCTTAGGGTTAAACCCTAAGGGTTGTGACAAGTTACCAAGTTGCCATTAAGTTTACGAGTTAAATGTCCAAACTACCCTTTTTGAATATTTTAATGAGATGGAGTGTAGATCTAGCCCTACTTGTGGTTGGTGACCAACTCCAGCTAGCCATGTGCCCTATGTCTAAAATATCAGCCATCTAGATCAGCTTTATACATTGCATCATGGATTAAAAGCATACAAGTCTAGAAAAGTAACACACTTTACTTTTCATCCTAGCCAAGTCTTCTCTCTCTCTGCCATCCGAAATTTTAGAGGGAAAGTGAGTGAAAAACAAAGCCAATATCAAACCTTTAGCTTGCCAAGAACAAACATCATGGTCAGAATCAAGATTAAGCTCAAAAAGAAGGTATACACCCTAAACTTGAAAATCATGTCATCTTATATTAGATGTTGTGATTTATTGTTTAGAACAGTTTTAGATGGTGTCAATTAGTGATCTGGGTTGTTACTTCCTAGATCCATAACATTTAGATGCTCGAAATTGAAGTTTTTAGAAATTTGGAAAACTAGAAAAATGTTGTCTGACAGTGAAATGTCAGTGGCCTTAGATCTTTCTCTGTTTATGATTTTTATTGTTTTAAGTTTTAAATCTATAGTTTGACATGAGGTCTGTGATCTAGAAGTGGAATCAAAGTCATTCCATGTCCAGATTATAAGTTATTAACGGTCAAACTCCGTTGACCGAGCATGACCGGATGATTTCTAGGTAACCCAAAAATCATATATATCAGTGTCTGACAATGTTTTTAATCGCCTTGATTTGTCAAATGATAAAAGATATGATGATGTTGCTATATGCATGTTGTAGCCTGCAAGATGGACTCTAGATCCCTTGCCCTTAGATTCCTTAAACAACAACTATGCTGGTTGTAGTCGATAGTCAAACAAGGCCATTCGATCACATTTAGCATTTCTGGAAAACCCAAGAAACTGTTAGAACGAACCCTCTGACAAGGTTTGACCGGATCATATCTGGTGATTTTGATGTTGTTGAACTGAGATCATGCTATGTAATGTTCTATGACATGAGCACTATAGATTTGGACCATAAGAACAACATTGTAATGACCAGAACACCAAGAAAATTGAATGACAAAGAGGACCCTCGAATTGCCTGGGTTTCTGGGTTACCCAGAAAACCCAGGAACCATCTGACAATGACTTTGAAGCTTTGGATCTTCAAAGTGTATTGTTGTATGACCCATATTGTTGGTGATTATTGTAGTGTTACATAAACACTACAATATCCATGATTGAGATTGGCCAGAGCATGCAAGAACAGGGAATTAGAGGCAGTCAAAGTAGACCCCTTGAACACTGACTATCAGTGTTCTTGAGCCCCAGGAACACCAACAACGACGCTTAGTGTCACTATAGCCTATAGCGACAGTTTTAATTAATTTATTTTCTGAATTTTCGGAAAATGCTTAAAAATAGTAAATAATTTCTGAAAATTGCAAAAATGATTTTAAAAATTATTTTAATGTCTAAAAATGAGTTTTTAATTATTTTGAATATTTTTCATTAATATTTAATATTTTTAGAATATTAATAGTATTTAATTTATTTAATTATAATATTAAATAAATTACTTAAAAATGATTTTAATACTTGAAAAATCATGAAAAATTATATTATGGTATAAGAAAATATTTGAAGTTATTTTTGATGACTTTTAATATTTTATGATGAATTTCATTAATAAATTAATATTAATGATGATTAATTTATTTAATAAATTTATTAAATAAATTATGGAAAAATAGAATTAATGATTTAAAATTATATAAAAATAATTTAAAGGTTATAAAAATATTTAAAGTTATAAAATATAACTTTTGTTATTTTGTAATCAAAAATATTAATATTTTAATATTAGGGACCATTATTTATTAATGGTTTTAATTACTTTAAAATCATTTAAAGATAATAATGAAGTATTAAAAATGCTTTACGATTTTATAAATATATTATAATATTATGTTAAGGATTTCATTAATATTTAACATTAAATAAATATTAATGAGAATAGAATTAAGTTGTATTTAAATCATATAAATATGATATTAATGATTGAAAAATCATAATAAATGATAATTATTACTTGAAAATTATTATGAGCCTATGAAAATTATTTTGACTGAATAATTATTTGTCTAAGATAATTATGTTGCGTTTAGACAGAGTCTCATGGATATTAGGCTCGATAGTTATCCGACTGGGTCGTCGAGATGTCAGAATTGTGTCGGATTCAGCTCAGACTACAATAGTTTGACTTGATACTAGGTCTTATGTGTTGTATAGACGGATACGATTATGTGGTAATGTGTTTAGGTTATTCTATACTGTAATGATATTATTCTAACTTGGGAAATCAATATTATTAATATTAGGTTTTCAGATAAAAGCTAAGTTATGTTTCGTAATTGTAATCAACGGTACATACAAGTTCTCTTTAACTCCACCCTGAGTTATAAATTTCATATATGCTGGTGATTAATCATTACTGATTATCACGTCTATAAATTATTGAATTGCACTTGGTGTATATTGCATGTATTCGTCATGTATGAAAGGCTGATCACCTTCATTACCATTCGGTCCAAATATAATTGATATGTTCATGTTCAATGTTCGTTCAGCTATGAAAATTTATCCATGCTAGTTCACAATTATATTGTTGAATGTTAGTCAGCTATTATTCAAAATCTTTCCATCATGATATATCTATAATTTATTGAACGTAAACTTGCTGGGCAAACTTGTTGCTCAGCCTTGCTATATCATGATAAACATTGCAGATTAAGGCGAATATGTCAGATACAAGGAAAAGTCAAAGCCAAGTTTAGCTTGGGATTTTATGTGCAGTTAAATCTGTAATAGTATTGTATGATAATAACAGTGTATGTTAGATAGGATATTGATTCAGGTTTTAAGTGAAGGTTCTCGACCTTGGGGATAGTGTGTAATGTTTAATATATAGACAATTTGTGCTTATATCTTCCGCAATAGTTAGAACTAGTGTACCAGATTCATAGTGATTTAAGACCCAGATTTGGGGGCGCTACATTTGGTATCAAAGTTGTTGGTTATAAATCTAGGGTAGAGTTACCTTAGACCAATAATCGCAGTGATTAAGATAAGATCTAACTCATATGAACCATCAGCACACAAAGTATGTTATGAGACTTTATTATAATGAACAATGTATGTTTATTATTTTGAAATAGTTATAGAATGCTTATGATGATGATAGGATCGTGAGCACCTAATCGAGAGGTTAGAGAACCCGGATTTGGGGGCGTCCACGAGTTGGTATCAAAGTCAGGTTATAAACATTAGGAATCAATGCTGAAACCTAGGTTATAACCTTAGTAGAAAACTCTTATGGAGTATGTTAGAGATGGATTATGGAAATTCATCGAGTATGTGTTGTACTTAATAAAATATTATTTCATTTCATCAATGGATATATTTTATTGTAGTAATTGATGTTGTATCCTTGTTTTATAGGATGCCGTGTGATAGTCGGGGAGCCATTCTCAGAGACCAAGAGGAGGTCGTCCCAGAGGAGGTGTCGGACACCTCGAAGGATGTGATGATTAGTAACCTGTTAGAAAAAAAACCATGCTCAGGAACAAAGGATTTTGCAGTTGGAGGCGGAGAATATGAACCATCAGCACACAAAGCAGCAGTATAAGGATGCTGCTTATCAGGCACAGATGGAGCTAGCAGAGATGCGAGTCCAGCTAGAGCAGGAGAAGGAAAAGTTCGCATCATTGAGAGTAGAGCATCTGGCGATACAGAGTGAGTTTGACGTAGAGATTGCAGACAAGATACGGGTGGAAGAAGCATTTCATAAGTCGGCCAAATGGGTGGACCTATTAGAGATAGCACTGGATGCCATGAAGGTCAGGGTAGAGACTTTAGGATTGGCATTAGACGCTGCGTATGAGGGCCAACGCAGTGGGGCTAGGAGGGTCCCTCTGAGATAGGAGAGTCTAGTCGATCCGTTCGACGTAGAGTTCTGGAGTAGTTGCTTCCCCAGGAGCCTGTGCAGGTGACCCGGCAGGGCCACCAGTGGTGGAGATGTGATGACCCAGTTGTAGATAGATGCATTAGTACCTTTCTTTTTGTGTAATAAGGTTTTATAATGATGTAAACCTCAGCAGGTGTGAGGTAGTAAGAAGTTAGGTACTATCCCTATTTGTGTTGTAGGGAGGTATCATTATGAGTTAATCCCATTTTTGTGTTTAAAATGGGATAATAACATTTATAAAATATACCTATATTAATCATGTAAGTCACTGAAGATTGGTGTATGAATATAAATGCAGTATTATTATGATATGTGTTGGAAAATTTTAAATAGTAAATTTTCTATTTAATGTTATGTGAATCAAGTAGACTGATTTGGAAAATGTTCTTTAAAAACAAACTTAACCCACTAAGCAGGGAGAAAGACTTCCAAATCTTGGTAACTTAAAACTCTCACATAATGATCATCTGATTGTTTAAATAAATAGGGTGTTACATGCTAAGTAATCATATGATAATAAATCTGAGTAACATGTTAGAATTTTGTTTCACTAGATAATGGGGTGCAGACGTGGACTGAGGAACCAAGAGATTGAAGAGTTAGTTAATAATGTAGCGGGAGCTCAACAAAACCCAATGCAAGATTTTATCAACATGATGGTTGAAGCCATGAGGAATCAAGCTCAACCTGCAGGAAATCAGGTAGGCAACCAACTAGTCAACTTTAAGGACTTCAAGGAAGTAGGACCGCCGGAGTTCAGAGGAACAGCAGACACGATAGAACCCCAAACATGGGTAAAGGAGATTGAGAAGGCCTTCATTATTTCTAGAGTAGCAGAAGAGCAGAAGACAATTTTTACTACCTATTTAATGAAGGGTGAGGCTAACTATTGGTGGGAGGCCAACCAGAACAAAGCCGGAACTGGAATCGTGACTTGGGAAGAATTCAAGAAGTTGTTCTTTGAGAACTACTTTCCTGAGAGTACTCAAGCAAGAATGGAGATCAAGTTTTTGGAACTGAAACAGGAGAATATGTCAGTATCAGAGTATGCTACGAAGTTCAATGAATTGGCTAGATTCGCTCCACATCAGGTGGACACAAAGGTGAGGAAAGCGAGAAGGTTTGAAAATGGACTAAAGCCGTGGATTTATAGTAAGGTAGCGGTTTTACAAATCACATCATTCTCAACTCTGTTGGAGAAAGCTCTTATAGCAGAAGGTGGAAGCGAAGCGGTCTCAAGATACAATCTGGAGAAGAATAAGAAGAAAGTAGAAGGTGGGAATCAGAACGTTAGCAGTGGCGGTAGCAACAACAATAAGCGGAAATGGAGAAGTATGGGTAGTAATTTGGAGATGCAGCACAAAAGTGTGCAACAAAAGAAGTCGGTGTGTGGAAACTATGGAAAGAGTCACCCGGGGGAGTGCTTGAAAGGAAAAATAGTATGTTATACATGTGGGCAAGAAGGGCATACCACACCCAATTGTCCTAAGGTAAAGAAAGGAGGTTGCTTTAAATGTGGTGAAGTGGGACATCGGATCAAGGATTGCCCGAAGAAGAAAAGCACGGATGGCGGAAATGGAAACAGGGGCAATAACACTAAGACAACCAGTGGAGGACCAGCCCAGCCAAACAAGCCGACAACATGGAAATTCAATATGACAGTGCAAGATATCGTGGCATCCGGGGAGGTGGTGTCAGGTATAATTCCGATCAATGATATAAATTCCTATGTGTTATTCAATTTGGGAGCTTCATGTTCTTTTGTATCTGATGAATTTGCTCAAAGATTAAGTTTACCTCGCGAACAATTAGAACACCCAATAAATGTAGAAGTAGCAAACAAAGAAATTATCCCTGTAGACAACATTTATAGGAACTGTTGTGCTAATGAAAGAGGATTTAAGCTTAACGTGGATTTGATACCGATTCGTCTTGGAGAGTTTGATGTAATCCTCGGGATGGATTGGTTATCAAGTCACTTGAGCGGTCATTATTTGAAGAAAAGTGTGTACACACAAGACTCAATAAGTCAAAGGTGGTATTTTATATGCATAAATAATCGCCAAGACAATCTTGTTGTCTGACGATGATGCAAGCAAAGAAGTTGCTTAGGAAGGGTTGTATAGGTCATTTTGGCTCACGTTGTGGATACCCGCAGAGTTGAGGGTGAACTGGGTCAGATACCTATTGTAATGGAATTCGTTGACGTTTTCCCAGATGAGATTCCGGGATTGCCGCCAAATAGAGAGATAGAATTTGTTATCGATTTGGCACCAGGGACATCACCGGTATCCAAAGCGCCGTATCGTATGGCTCCAGTAGAAATGAAAGAACTGATGGTTCAACTACAAGATTTGTTAGATAAGAGATACATTCAACCAAGCATATCACCGTGGGGAGCACTAGTCTTATTCGTAAAGAAGAAGGATGGGTCATTAAGACTTTGTATCGATTACCGGGAGTTGAACAAGGTCACCATTAAGAACAAGTACCCGTTGCCCAGGATCGACGATTTGTTTGATCAGTTGAAGGGAGCAAAATACTTTTCAAAAATCGACTTGAGGACTGGTTATCACCAACTGAAGGTGAGACAGGAGGATGTTCCAAAGACGGCATTCAGAACTCAGTATGGACACTTTGAGTTTCTGGTAATGTCTTTTGGGTTAACGAATCGCCAAAGAACATTCATGGATTTGATGAGCAGAGTGTTTAAGCGGTATTTGGATAAGTTTGTTGTCGTGTTCATCGGCGACATTACGGTATATATTCGAGAGACAGAGGAAGATCACGGCTGAGCATCTAAGGAAAGTGTTGGAGACGTTGAGGAGGGAGAAGTTATATGCAAAGTTCTCCAAGTGTGAGTTTTGGTTGCGGAGAGTGTAGTTTTTGGGTCACATTATCGACAAGGATGGTGTTTCGGTAGATCCATCAAAAGTAGAAGCGGTTATCAACTAGGAACAGCCAAAGACACCGACAGAGATTAGAAGTTTCTTGAGATTAGCAGGATACTATCGAAGATTCATCCAAGATTTTTCAAAGATAGCATCACCGTTGACCAACCTTACTAGAAAAGCAAAAGAAGTTCATTTGGACGGAAAAATGTGAACAAAGTTTCATGGAATTGAAGAAGAGGCTCGATCCAAGCACCTATGTTGGCTTTTAGGACAACACGGAGGATTTGTAGTATATAGTGATGCGTCACACAAGGGTCTTGGTCGTGTCTTGATCAAAGATGGCAAGGTCATTAAGACGCTTTACGTCGACTAAAGGACTATGAGAAGGGTTATCCGACTCATGACACAGGAGTTAGCAAAGCAGAGAGTTTTGCCTTGAAGATTTGGAGGCACTATTTGTATGGAGAGAAGTGTGAGATATATACGGATCATAAGAGTCTAAAAGTATATCTTCACGCGAAGGAGCTAAATATGAGGCGTGTAGATGGCCGAATGATCAAGGATTATGATTGTGAGATTCAGCACCATCCGAGCAAAGCAAATGTAGTGGTTGATGCCCCGAGCGCGGAAAAGGCGAGAGAAGTTATTGAAGTTAACCATTTAAGAGGAATTGGTGAAGGATTTGAATGACTTGACTTAGAGGTTAAGTATCCGATGGAGATCAATGAGAAATTATTTACGATTGGCGTGAGCCCTACTTTATTAGATAAGGTTAAAGAGGCTCAAGAGAAGGATTTAAGATTGCGACAAAGACATCAAGCCCAGCTAAGTGAAGGGGATGAATTGAAATACAAGATTGATGGCACCGGATTGCTAAGATTTGAAAGACGAATTTGGGTACCATTAGTACCAGAATTAAGAGAAGAGATTTTGCATGAAGCGCATAGTACGAGGTACTCAATACACCCAGGAAGTACAAAGATGTATCAAGATTTATGTCAACACTTTTGGTGGCCAAACATGAAGAGAGAGGTTGCAGAATGCGTCAGCAGATGTCTAACTTGTCATAGAGTCAAGGCAGAGCATCAACGACCGAGTGGATTATTACAGCCTTTAGAGATTCCAGAGTGGAAATGGGAGCACATCACGATGGATTTTGTGGTGGGACTTCCAACAACGCAAAAGGGACACGACGCCATATGGGTGATCGTAGATCGTCTTACGAAGTCGGCTCACTTTTTGCCTATCAAGATCAGGTATAGTCTGGACCAGCTAGCCAAATTATATATCAAAGAAATTATCTCGAGACATGGTGTACCAGTATCTATTGTGTCGGATAGGGATCCGCAATTCACGTCAAACTTCTGGAAGAGTCTTCAAGAAAGAATGGGGACGCAGCTATGGATGAGCACCGCGCGTATCATCCGCATGAGCCAAATCGATGGGCAAAGCGAGAGAACGATTCAAACACTTGAAGACATGCTCGAGCTTGTGTGATGGACTTCAAGGGTAGTTGGGAGGATCATCTTCCATTGGTAGAGTTCGCATACAACAATAGCTACCACGCCAACATCTAATGCCGCCAGTATGAAGCAATCATATGGAAGGAAATGTAGAACGCCTCTTATCTTTGGGATGAAGTGGGTGAATGTCGATTGTTGGGACCGTAATCATGCAAATGAATCGTAGAGACCATTAAGGTGATTAGAGCCCGACCGTAGCAACTCAAGATCGCTGAAAGAAGTATCTGGACTTACATCGCCGTAAGCGAGATTTTGAGGTGGGAAGCTATGCATTTTGAAAGTATCTCCTTGGAAAGGGAAGATAAGGTTTGGAAAGAAAGGTAAAGCGAGTCCAGATTTATTGGACCTTTCGAGATCTTGAAGAAGATAAAGGCGTGTCGTGATTTGAGGTAGCTCTACCTCATGAATTGGAACATATTCATAATGTGTTTCATGTGTCGTTCTACACACCATATAAGCCTTATTACAAGCACGTGATATCGTACGAGCCAATTCAGGTCGAAAGGGATTTGTCGTACGAGGAAAATCCGGTCGAAATTTTAGATAGAAAGGAACAAAAATTGCGAAATAAGATTATATATTCTGTAAAAGTTCTTTGGAGGAACCACAATGCTGAAGAAGCTACGTGGGAACTCGAAGAAAAGGTAAGAGAAAATTATCCACACCTTTTTGAGTAACCCTATATGAAATTCCGGGGACGGAATTCTTATAAGGGGGAGGATGTAATAACCGTGAAATTTAAGTCACTATATATGTATGTACATTATGGATTTTTTTTAACCTTGTGTTACATAAGGATTTAATATGTGACAACACATGTGAAGTGGTGCATGGGTCAATTAACATATATATTATAGTTATGGATACATACATTTATAGATTCATTAAAAAATAAAAGCCTTGTGACCTAATTATATATTAGGTATGACTATTAAATAACCTAAGGGTTATGGTAATACGAAAAAGTTAGTATTTTATATGTATACTAACTTAAGTGGGTAAACTTAGTATTTCAAGTGACTAATAATTTTAAACCTAATTCTTATAAATCTAATTAGGTTATGAGATAAAATCACATGTATAAGTAATTAAACTTCATATGATTGGAAATGAAAGCCCTAAATTATCAAATTGGATAACATTATTAAAATTGCTAGACTATGTTTATTATCTAGCCCAAATCAATTAAAGGAAAAGCCCAAAGGAAATAAAATACAATCCAATACTTAGCCCACTTGATTAGGGGTATTCTAGACATTTGATTAATCCAATTTGGGCATTTAAAATAAAAGCTAAATGGAGGATATTATGAGGATCCTAAGTGGATTAATTAAGCTAACTTGTCCATTAGTAGACATTATTAAACACAAGGACAATGTTGTCAAGCTCCCATTGGTTGCCACTCCATTATGCACATTTAATCATGTTCAGCCTAATGGAAGTAATAATAAAAAGTTTTTACCAATGGGCAACAAAATAGTTATGGGAGAATTATTAGTGAATTGGCCATTTCATTTTATAAACACATTTCATTCTTCCAACATCTCATTTTCTCTCCGTCTTCTTCTTCTATCTTTTGCTCCCAAGCTAGCCAACTTCAAAGAGAGAGGAGAGAGTGAGGGTTTAGGCTATAGAGAGAAAAGATAGGAGTGCTAGTTGTTCATGCCCCCTAAGTTTATTAGTTACTTTGGAAAATCAAGAAAGGTAGCAACTAAGTCAAGGTATAATGTACCTTCATCTTCTTCTTTTACCTTGTTTTGCTAGCTTGAGTTTTGATGGGGTTGTGTACAACTACTCAAGATACACTAGTTCTACATATCATCATGCATGAAATTAAGTATCTTGAGTGTTAGATCAAAGACTTAGAGGAAGAAAATGAGCATATGTTCTCCAAGGGTGAAAACTCTTGTTTTTCTTCCACTAAATCTCGTGTAACTCAAGTTTTACAACTTGGAATTGTTATTCGTCAAAAGGGGGTGCTAGATACATGAGTTACCTAGTAAACCCGAGTGATAGGACACAAATCTAGCAAGTTTTGAAACCTTTAAGATTATTTTCCCAAAACAGCCCACTTTATCTTTTAAAAATCGGGGAAAAATCACAGAGGTACCTTGAGAAGTTATCTACGTGTAGGAAAAAGAACGGACACGTTTCGAGTTATATATTGTACGTAATGACTATTTCCGTAAAGGACTCCATAAATTTTATCCTATGAATATCTCACTGTGTATACACTGGAAAATTCCTAAAGTTTTACAGTAGCTTCATATATGTTAAGAGAGCATACCCTGAAAATTTCAGATTTTTTTGAGTAAAACTCAATTTATGAAAAATAGAGCAAGATCCGAGTGTTTTGGGACACTTTAAAAATAGTAAATCATTTTCTAAAATTCCAGAAAAATTAGGAGATCTTTGTTGGCTCATATTCTATCAAGATCCAGAAGTTGAGAATTTTTGGAATCAGTTTGCTATTTTTCCTAAAAATGGTTGAGTTATGAATAAAAGGAAATAAATAGTTAAATGATGTCTTTAATGAGAAAAATATGATTTTTATGCTTGAATGCTCATAATATATTATATCATGACTATCTTAGGGTATTTTGGTAATTTATAATAATAAATATTATTTATGACCTTTTATGGATATTAAATAAGAGGTTAATAAAGGATGAACAATTAGAATAAATTGTTTATTAATTTAATAAATCATTGGAATATTATTATAATATTAATAATATTATAATATGATGTTTAGTATGTAAATAAAAATATTAGATTAGAGTATTATTATTAAATAATAATATTCGAGATTAAATAAAATATTATTAAATAATTAATAATATTAGTAAAGGGATAAAATATTATTAAATGATTAATAATATTAGTAAGTGAATAAAATATTAGTAAATGATTTAAAGTATTATTAGTGAACCAATAATACTAGAAGATGAATTAATATTATCTAAGTTAATAATATTATGTGAATTAAAGGTAGTCGTTAATTAATAATAACACTATCTAGATATGATAATGTTTATAAGAACTTAATGTAATGTATAATATCTATGTGATTACATAATCTGATGTTATGCATTGACTAATTGAAAGACTAATTATAGGTCTCTCAAAGGAAGATAATTTAACTGCATAGTGGATATAAATTAATTTCGTAGCCGTAACCTACGATCGAGGCAAGTTTCCTAACTCAAACTCGAGTTATTATTTTCAAAGCATGTTAGTGAATAATTATTGATGATTATTCACGTCTATATTGATTATTGAAATTCGTACTTTGTGCAATTGAATTCCTGTTCTACTGCTATTGAAATGTGAATTAAATTAAAGTTCTTCATTATGAACTGTTTATGAAATAGATCTATGCTAATTGTATCAACTAGATCAAGCATGTCTAAATTTGTTAAATCAAATGTATTTTTAATAGCTGTTTTTATTAAATTGATATGATAAGGACTCTTGACTGAGAAAAAAGACGAATTTGATTAAGGCATGATATCAATGCTTGGATTTATTAAGTGTTTATGCATAAATCACGGAGTATGAAAGGTCGATCCCCTTGAATACCAAAACTTATTAAAAGGTCCATTTAAATCAATTTGAGCACCTGGGCAAATGTTCATGGTTATTCAAAACCACTCAGATTCATGTTATTCAATTATCGAATATTCAATTGTTGATTATTAATTCATGTTTCTTCACAATCTTATATTATTGTTGAACATTGAAGACAATATTTCTTTCTAAGTCATGATATATCTTCCTTGTCTATATAAACTTTTGAAGCAAATTAGTTGCTTACTCTTGCTATATCATGACATCTATTTCAGTTAAGCCCGAAGGATCCAACACGAAGGAGAAGGGCAAGGGTAAGATCCAGGAGTAATTTAGAATGAATGTTAAATTAGTTATTATCTAATGGAATTTCTTAAGTAAACTATTTGTATTATAAATGGTGTATTTAAAGTTAAGGTTATGGAGACCTTGAGACTATGTTATGAGACTTTATTATAATGAACAATGTATGTTTATTATTTCGAAATAGTTATAGAATGCTTATGATGATGATAGGATCGTGAGCACTGAATCTGAGGTTAGAGAACCTGGATTTGGGGGCGTCACATGAACCACCAGTGATGGCCTGGGATGTTTCAATTTTGTAGAAAGAACCAGATGTGGTGACTGACCAAAAGCTATGTCCTAGTTATCTAATAATGCTAAGGTAAACCTCGTCTAGCCAAATTGATAGAAACACTGTGATTCACGTCTCTTTAGATTTGTCTGATAAAGCTTTAGCAAAATGTGTGCCAAACTATTTAAGCAAGGCGTTAGTTTCCGTGTTTAATATGGTTACTTCTTAAACAACATCCCAGCTCCCTAGCCTAATGACATGTTCAGTCTTTCTCTCTTCTCTTTTAGGGTGATTGGCTTCTATACAGCTGCAGCGCCTCATTTGCTGCTGTATTCTATCTGGCTGATGTGAGACATTGCGACTTTTTATGAGTTTACTTGATTTGTTTTCTTCCACTTTCTTCTTGCACAGTTTATATTCTCTACGGCAACTGATGGGAAAATTAAGGCATGGTTGTATGACAACATGGGTTCAAGAGTTGACTACGATGCACCAGGTCATTCGTCCACCACTATGGCATATAATGCTGATGGAACAAGGTTTGGAAATTATATTTTTCACTATTTAGATTACCCTTTTTGTTAGGGGTTAGAAATTAACACTTAATTTATGATAACTAGCTGAAATATCTGTTTCATAATGTACTGAGCTACTCATAGGCTTGTCTCATGTGGGACTAATAAAGAAGGAGATTCATACATTGTGGAATGGAATGAAAGTGAAGGAGCTATTAAGCGTACTTATATTGGGCTTGGGAAGCGATCTGTGGGGGTTGTGCAATTTGATACTACCAAGAATAGTTTTTTGGCTGCTGGTGATGAATACATGGTAAAATATTGGGATATGGACAATGTTAACCTATTGGGATAGTGTTACAGCTTCATTTGTAATTGCGTTTACATGTGACTATTATATTGCTTAGCGGAAAATATTTGGAGGCAAGTTCGTTTTTTTTTCTTTTTCTGTTTTTTGAGGTCCTGCCTTATTTCTTGTTTCCTTAATGTTGTGGACCTTGGCTGACTTCACCATTCTAAATACCTTTTAAAATCAGGTACTACTCCTAGTACTATTACAAACAAAGAATGGGAAGCAGAGACAGCTGACAAAAAGTTCCAGGCATGGACTCGTACTGCTGGTTTTGATTCAGCTGATCATTTGTTTCTTTCTTTTTCTCCCTCCATGTAGTGTTACATGTATGAACTGTTCAACTGCAGGCGCGGTAACTGGAGCTATAACTACTCCCCTTGATGAACATTTTCTTGGTGAACATAGTAGTAATTTATATTGAAAAGTAAATTTGAGATGTATATATGGATATTTTGGTATATATTTTATGGATATAGTAATTTGAAACTGTAAACGAATAGTAATTTTGGGATGTATTTTGAATGGTTGCCATATTTTGGCTTAAATTTAAATGAGAATTTAAACATTTTAGCTATATATCATGGCATTAGTATATTGCAGGTGCATTAGTAATATAGGTGAATCACAACCTTTTTTTTTCTTTTTTTTTAATCTACAACATTTTAAAAATGTTGTCTGATATACCAAACATTAACATTTTTATCCAAAAAACGTTGTGGAATTATACATTCTACAACGTTTTTAAGCATCTGTTAATTTTTGAAAAACAAATCTACAACGTTTTTTTCCTAAAAAACGTTTTGTATTGTGCTTAACTACAATGTTTTAAAAACGTTGTGTAAGGGTGTAAAATAGATGACACCCTTAACCACGATGTTTTTCTGACTGAAGCCACAACGTTGTTTCTGCGTTGTCTATTTACTGTTTTGTAGTAGTGTGACCTTTTGGGAGGTTGTGGTGGACTAAGATGACCCAAGAAGATACTATTGGGCTAGCAGTTTGAGGCCTTATTTTGATGGATTGATTCAATTCAGACTTGAGATTTGACCAAAGATTTATTCCGGACTCGGGATTTGACCCGGGCTGTTTCACATGGTATCAAAGTCGACTCTCGAAAGCTCGGGTCGGGTCATCCGATCGAGTTGTCGGAGGTGGGGACACGAAGGCTGGTGGTATTATCCCACAATGGAGAGATGGAGGTCCGGAGGTGGGGACACGGGCCCAGATTATCCCAAAATGGCTAGAGAGGCAAAGATCTTTGGGTGTGTGTGATCGGCCTCGACGGGACGCGTCGAAATTTAAGTGGAGGAGTTTGTAAAACCCCAGTCCCACATCGAAAGATAGGGGAAAAATTTGTCTGCATATAAGGAAATAAGTTACTACCAATAGTACCTTCAAGTCATGACCTTTTGGGAGCCTGTGGTGGGCTAAGATGACCCAAGAAAATACTATTGGGCTAGTAGTTTGAGGCCTTATTTTAATGGATTTGATTCGATTCGGACTTGGGATTTGACCCAAGACTTATTCCGAACTCGGGATTTGACTCGGGTTGTTTCAAGTATTGTATGATAATAACATTGTATGTTATATAGGATATTGATTCAGGTTTTAACTGAAGGTTCTCGACCTTGGGGATAGTGTGTAATGTTTAATGTATAGACAATTTATGTTTATATCTTCCGCAATAGTTAGAACTAGTGTACCAGATTCGTGGTGATTTAGGACCTGAATTTGGGGGCGCTATAGATCAAGTTTCTAACCCCGGAGATAATCCCGGAAAAATCAGTTCCAGCCTCGGAGATAACCCCGGGGGAGCAAGTTCAAAGCCTGAAGATAAACCTAAGAGGTCAAGCCAACCTCATAGATAACCCTGAAGATAGTCAGAGTCAACATCAAGCTAACCTAAGAGATAACCCTGAGAAAAGACTGCAAAAAATTGTGCGAAAATTGGAGATAACCTCGGGAGGGGTAAAATGGTCATTTTGCCAACTCAACTTTAACTAAAATCAAATACACTCATTTCAACCCAAATTACTTCAAAAGAAGTCCCACAAGAACCATATCTTAACTTTCGAGCGCAAACTACGCAAAACGGCTCAACGGACTGCCTGACAGAAACTCGAAAAATGCCATTTCGGTCATGGACCCATCTTCCTACATTCAAAAAAGGGCAAATCATATGTCATTGCATAGCCCTCGGAAAGTTCTTTCCGAAATGGTATGGCACGCTTCCATCGGACTCCCAGATTGAAAGTTATGAAGGTTCGAGCGAATAAAGCGTTATCTGAGTGCACGTACACACTATAAATTGAGTGCTTTCTCATTTCAAACACTTATGAGCTTATATTTGGCTATTTTTTTACTGGCGGGAGCCGAGTGTTCATCCATTTAAAGCTATTGAAGTCTTCTTTGGCAGTCCACTGTAAGCCTTCTTACATCATTTAAAGCCTTTTCTACACCTCTTGCACACACTGTTATCCACGTTGAGAGTCGTGTTGTGTGCGTGTGCCCAGACTTCGATCCGCTGCTTTTTATTTCTTATATATATATATATATATATATATATATATATATATATATACTGACATTATCGAGTTATGCCTCGATTGAGCCTGATACATCCGGAGCGTTTATTGCTTTTATATATATGCTTATATATAAACTGTTGTCGAACTCTGTTCGATGAGCCTTGATTTACATCCGAAGCATTTATTACTTATATATATATATATATATATATATATATATATATAAACTGTTGTCGAACTCTGTTCGATGAGCCTGGATTTGTATTCAGAGCGTTTAATGCTTTTTGATATATATAAATACTTATATATATTATTACGATCAAACTCTGTTTGATTAAGCCTAGATATAACATCCGATGCGTTTATCGCTATATATATATATATATATATATATATATATATATATATATATTTGTCGTGCCCGAGTTCATTTCGTGGCCTTTTACCGCTTTTTTTTATATTTAGTCCTACTGGAGTTTACTTTGTGGTGGTTGATTGGTTTTTACTACTTTATTTAAATTTTCAATCTCCCATGGAGGTGCTTCATGGTGGTTGGTTGATTGTTTGTATATATATATATATATATATATATATATATATATATATATATATAACTGTTTACATCTTTCATACAAATTGCTACATCATGTGAGCCTATGAATCATGTGATCACATATTCAGTCTCCTGAATCTATATTAGGTTCCCATGATGGACATTTTCAGCTGTACATGGCTTGTAAATTATTCACGGTGTTTGAATTTACTTAGACGGCTCTCATGCCCACAAGGAATTCAACACTACTTTTTATTTCGTTTTCTCGAGGTTGCCTCGCACCTCTAAAATAAAAGCAACTAAGCCGAACATTTGATAAAATGGAAGTATCAAAGGCCTCAAATATTATTGATCATAAGGGTTTAAAAAACCTATTTATATAAAACATCTTTGTTATATCTTGTTAAAACTGAACTTTTATACAAAATTCAAACCCTTTGTATATAGGTACAAACGAGGCATAGCACTACTTCTAGATAATTCTACATTAACCCACACACACACACGCATTAATATAAAAGTTTAATTGAAAAGTGGTGGTCACCGTGGTAACACGGATGTCGGGTGGTGCCTAACACCTTCTCTCCGCATAATCAAGCCCCCAGACCCTAACGAATCTTGGTTTCACAGACTAGTTAAATAATGTCACATCACTAGGTCAATGTGCAAACCTTTTATCGGTTGAGTTGGTGCAACCATTTAAAAATACCAACTGGCGACTCTTACAAGATAATCATTTACATATACATGTTTGGACCTTTTCACAACTTATTTTTTCAAACAAATCTCACCTAACATGAGAACACCAAAAAACAAGAACAGAAGAGGGACAAATAAAAATCCCAACGTCGATAAGTGGCGATTCAGCTGAGGACATACAGTAAGATGGCTTAAGCCTCTACTACAAACTTTTCAAAAATGTTATCTTTTTGTGTAAGGATGTTGCATTTACATTTGAATGAATGTGTACGAATGCATTCACTTATTGCACTTAGTGCTTCACACCATATCTGCTTGTGATATTAGTGCTTCACACATATCATCATTTCCATATAGTGAGACACATTGTATGTGAATATATGTTGTGTGGTTCCTCCACTGTGATATCCCGAGTGTTTATGATAACAATCTTTAGAAAAGAAAATGAATGGGTTAAAGAATATATAATACTCAGAATATAATTGAGTTCAGTGAAAGTTATGAAAAAAACACCTAGAATTTGTTGAAGAAATGAATGTAGTAGGAAATATAAAACCTATATTAAGGTCATGTGTTGAAGTTATTCAACGAGATTTAATGAAAACCTGAGTAAGGTAGGGTTTTGGTGATTCCGATGATGGAATCCTAATAAGGATGGAAGAATGTGACGAATGAATTGTTTGAGTTGTGATTCTGGGGACATAATCCTTGTAAGGAAAGAAGGATGTAGCAATCCAGAGTTTTATTTGTTAAAATATTTATTAAATTAAATAAATATTTTATTTATGTGGTTGTTGTTAGTATATATTTTGTCGACATCGGGATTTTTGGATGTCCCTTTCCGTTACTTGTTCTTTGGTTTTCTCATTTTAGGTGAGATTTGTTTGAAAAAATAAGTGGAAAAGGTTCGACATGTATAATGTCGACGATGGACTGTTAAGAGTCGCCAATTGGTTTTTAAATGGTTGTACCAACACAACCGAGAAAAGGTTTGCACATTGACCCAAAGATGTGACATCGCTAAACGAAGCCTGTGAAACCGAGATTCATTAGGGTTCGGGGACTTGGTTATGAGGGGGAAGGTGTTAGGCACTTCAACATCCGTGTTACCACTTGACCGCCTTCTTTTCAAGAAAGTATTATCTCAATTGTGTGTGTGGGTCAATGTGCTATTATTTGGAAGTAGTGCGAGGCCTCGTTCAACCTATATATATTGTGGTTTGAATTTATGTAAAAATTCAGTTTTTAGCAAGATATGGCAGTGATGTTTTATAAAAGTGGTTTTTCAAACCCTGATGCTCAATAGGAATTGAGACCTTTTACACCCCCATTTTATTAAGTGTGCGGCTTGATTGATTTTATTTTACGAATGCGAGGCATCCGTATGAAAAAAATGTACAAAATAATGTCGACATCCTCGTGGGTATGGAAACCATCTGAGGAAATTCAGACATCGCAGAATAATTTACAAGCTGCTTACAGCTGAAAATGTCCATCACGGGAACCGAATCTAGATTTAATGGGATGAATCTGTGATCACATGATTCCTTGGCTCACAAAATACTGCAGTTTATATGAAAGCAATAAACAGGTATATATATAAAAGCTGAAAATATATATATACAGACATGATCACCAACCACGAAGCACCTCCATGGGGGATCATAAATGTAAATAAAGTCAGAAAAGTTATTAACCGCCACGAGGAAACTCCTGTGGGGACGAAATATAAATAAAGTCAGAATATTACCAACCGCCACGAAGGAAACTCCAAAGTGGACGAGATGTAAATAAAGTCAGTAAATGCTACCAACTACTACGAAGTAAACTCTAAAGGTGATTTAAATGTAAAAGAAAGTCAGAAGCGATCAACCACCACTTAAGTAAACTCTGTGTGGGACAATATATATATATATATATATATATATATATATATATATATATATATATATATATATATATATATATATATATATATATATAAAAGCAATAAACGCATACTGGATGTGAAATCTGTGCTCATCGAACAAAGTTCACCACAGCTCATATATATAAGTATATATATATATATATAAAAGCGAATAAACGCATTGTATATAAAATCCAAGCTCATCGAATGTAGTCCTACCACGCTCATATATATATATATATATATATAAAAGCGGAAGTAAATGCACCTAAGTAAAATTCGTGCTCATCGAAAGCGAGTCCAACCACAGCTTCATATATATATATATATATATATATTAAAGCATATAAACGCCTCCGCATCAAGTTCAGGCTTAATCGAGGCATAACTCGATAATGTTAGTCAATATATATATATATATATATATATATATATATATATATATATATATATATATATATATATATATATATATATATATATATATATATGAATCTGAAATGAAACCATGGACCAAGTCCTAAGTAAAAGCAAGCAACACGACTCTCAACGTGTAGAAGGGTGTGTGCAAAGATGAAGAGAAAGACTCTAAAGTGTGTGAGAAGGCTTACAACTGACTGATAAAGAAGGCTTCTATATCTTTAGAATGGGTAAACACTGACTCTTGTAGGTACAAAAGGGCTATATATGAGTTCACAGGTGTTTAAAAGGGGAAAGTACACTACATGGGGTGAGGGCAGAGAAAATTGGGCAGGGCTTCCTCGCCTTTTTCTCTTGAAAAATGGGCAGCCCAAGCCCTCTATTTATAGGCATTTTAGCCGCAGGTGTACCTGCGGCTGAGGCGCAGGTGTACCTGCGGCTGAGGCGTAGGTGTACCATAGGCAACCCGGGTGGGCCCAGGTTTGTCGGGTCGGGTTGTCTCGAAGTACGTGCACTCAGGCACTTTAATGTCCACTCAAACTTTTAGAAGTGCAATCTGGGCATCCGTTTGAGATATACATGACCTATTTCGGACCGCCGTTGTCGAGAGTTGTACGATGGCATGTGATTATAGTTTGTACGAAGTCATTGAAGATGGGATGATGCCCTCCGGTCTTCAAGCTTTAACTTTCATCCGTTACCCCGCAAAATAGTCACTCGGGATTGGTTAGTCTTGTGGGACATCGTTGCGTAGAGACGTGACATGGCATCGTGTTGACGAGATGACGATATTGCCCCTCACCGGTGTTATCACCGGATTGGGCTGATAAAGCAGACGTTGCTCAGGCTTCGCTGAGATTGGACTGCTGCAATTATTGAAGGTCCTCATTGTCACCTTTGAGGTGTGCCTGTTTTCCCGATTTTATTACCGGGTTGGCGCAGTGTATCTCGTTGTGAGCGCCGAGATTGAAGCTGGTTGCATTTGAAACAAACATTTCCAGGGTTATCGCCGAAATTACATTCCTTGGGGCTATCACCAAGGTTGGTGGCTATTCCCATGGTTGGGACTGAGACTGGATACCTCGAGGTTGTCTCCGATATTAATCGGTCTTCTCCAGTGTGTGTTCCGGTATTGTATCTGCATGCCTCGGGGTTATCTCCGAGGTTGGATTTGTTACTCGCAGAGTGTGATCCGGGGTTGATGCTGAACTTACGGTAGTATCCGGTATTGATTGGGATTGTCTTTCGTGGTTCTCTTAAAAGACTTAATCATCCCTCATGCAATGTTAGTGTGATGTCTGAGAAAATTTTGAGTGTCTACAGATGCCCCTCTTTATCATACTCATGCATAGCGATGCATGGGTTGGATAAAGAATCGTAGACACTTGAAACTCAACAAGATGAACGTGATACTATGGGTAGCAAAATGATGCAAATGTATGATGCATGTGTACGGGGTTGTAGCCCAACATGCTGGGGATGATTGTGGGATCCCTGGTGCTTCAACTAGGGATTGGCAATGCTGACCAGATTTGATGTGTAAGTCGAATCTGTTAGGATGTTGATGTTGGAGTTATCACCAAATTCCTGTATTCTTGATAACGACTTGATCCCGAAGATGTACCTCTTATGTGTAAGAGATCTGTGGGGATAAAGCTTGGTCTGTTTTGAGGATGTGTATAACATATTCCATCATCTATCCTCTTTGATAATATTGACCTTTCCTGGTTGATATCGTTAGGACATGTCAATATCTTGTTGGATTTACTGCCAACAGCAAATGCTGTCAAGGATACCTGACCTTTGTTGACGTGTGAATGGCTGAGAAATCCTGTGGGATATATTGTCAAGGCTGCTTGACCTTCACTGATGTGTGAATCAACGGCTGAGAATCTGTAGATTGTAAAGGTTACTTGACCTTCGCTGTCGTGTTGATCAATGGAGCATTGCGTTGTGACCCCCGCCGGGGATATGCTGGGAATACAAGCAGTTGGGTATGAAAACCTCGAATAGCTCTAGAGCTCTGATACGTCAAGGTTGCTTGACCTTCGTTGATGTGTGTGTCAATGGTTGAGCATGCGTTGTTACTACCGCCGGATATATACATTGTAACCCCCGTCAGGGATCTACTAGGGCGCATGAGTTCGTACGGAACTTCCGAATAGTTCTCAATACTTCGATGGGTTTACTTGCCATCGACTGGAATAACGTCAAGGTTGCTTGACCTTCGTTGATAAACAAGTCAATGGATGAACATGTTGTAACCCCCACCGGGGATCTACGTTGTAACCCCCGTCGGGGACTCACGTTGTAACCCCCGTCGGAGATATACGTAGGGTAACGACTTGGAGTCGGCGGCATCGGACCTGTATAAGGTATTGCCGTATACGATTCGTGACAACTGAGGTCATCGGCAGGGTATACCTTGTGTTCAGGCGACTACCAACGAGTGATGTACAGATTCAAAGTCTCATCTAAGAAGACCAGGATTGTATGCTGTTTTTCTCAATCGCGTGGCATTTTTATTCTCGATTTGACCTTTTCAGTCTGTGAGAACTCCTTTGCAACTCGAACTGGACCGAGTCGGATGGGTGGGACCCATATAGGGGTGCCGCAGGTGGGCCTACGGCCAATCGTGGATGATAAATTCCAGCAGATTGGTCTCACAAGTCACTTTCAACTTGCTTCACAAAGAGAAAACCGCGAGCCATCTTCAGATCTCATTGAGTTCGAAGCATTTTCAAAAATTACGCCACCGCACAAGTGTTCTACACTATCCTGGTAACGTATGCATGTATTTTTTTCCAGTTTCTGTCCGTTAGATTGTGAGTTATCGCACGAAATGCATCTAAACACATAGTAGTAATTATGTATGCACAAATGACTTGATAAAAAATATTCAATATAGTAAATGTTAGTATTAAACCATGCTGAACATAATGATGTGAAAAAATTTGACTTTTGAGACAGTCAAATTGGCACCTTTTTTTGCTATTTTTTGTCCTATTTGAGGTCCAATGAGCAAAAGGTAGAAAGGCAAAGTACCCCTAGTATTGAGGTTGACCTTATGCATGATGATTTTGATTTTTAATGCATATATTATGTATATGACTTTGGGGCAGGTGTGCTAGTGAATGGCCACCTAGACATGCCTATGTGCCTGTGGATAGTCCTATTTTCAAAGGGGACTATGGAAAAAATTTTCCAAATGTAGGCATTAGGTAGTCATGCATTTTAACTATGTTATATGTTAAAGTAAATGCATGCATGCATATAGTCATAAAGGCATTTTAAAAAGCTCCAGGTAAGGAAATACCACACCCTTTCTGAGGTGATTTGGAGACTTGTTGTCTAGATATTATGGATCCGGATAAGCCGCAGCGCCTTCTATAGACCACTTCTAGCGTCATTTACGAGGAGGGCTTCCAAGTGCCTCATCCCCTGCTTTGTCGACCTATTTCGCGGTTGGTGGTGGGCCGTGATTCGTCCTGTCCGGGTAGATGTGCCAGACGTTGAGGACGAGGAGGCGGATATTCCGATGGAGGATCCAGCTCCTGCTGCATATGTCCCTCCTAGGGAGCTTCTGAGCATTCAGGTGCAAACCCAGAGTTGCTGGGTGATTTGAGCAGACATCCATCGATGTACTTGCATGCTAACAAGGTATGGCGTTAGACTTTGTTCTTCCTTCTTTCCTATTGATGAGGATTAAAGGGTTTTGATGTTGATTTGCATTTCATGCAGGTTCCAGGATTTACACAACCATGAGGGAACTGGTTTAGCATTCACTCCATGTACCAGACGCTTCACCCTAACTATAGAGCAGTAGTGCCTTAGTGGGGATTCGGGGCATTCTTCTCCATCCTTCCCCGTCGCTGTCCTTGGGGTTACCTTAGGGCATTGTCTGAGCGATGGTTTCATCAGACTCAGTCACTCAATCTGCTGGATTGCGAGGTGATGATGATGCCTATGGACTAGCGATTTATCACAGGTATGGAGTTTGGAGGGGAGCCAGTGCCTTGCATGGCGAATATCACCCCTACTGCCGTCTGATCCTTACTAGGAGTTCTCGGGGCGCAAAGGCGGATCACTGTCTGCTCAGTCCTTTGAGCGTAGATGCTATGAGTGGACTTTTGAGTGAGCCCATGCCTGATGATGTCAGGATCAGGGATCACGTTCTGCGATGATTGTTCCTGATGATCATTCGAGGCTGCTTCATAGCAGATAACTCTTCTACGGCATCCTTTGCTTTGATCAGCGCAACACGTGATGTGGACCGTATAGGAGAGTATGATTGGGGTTCTTACACCTTTGCCTATTTCCTCTGGGGCATGCGCATGCGCTCACATGAATTGACTGAGGCTTAGCTAGGATTTTACCCATTTCTGCTGGTGAGTATTTCTCTTGTCTTTTCCCATTCATAGGTTAAGAGTGTTTACTGATAGCAGATGTTTTGCCATTGTGTTGGCAGTTTTGGGCCTATGAGAGGCTCCCATGTTTGCGTCCTATGAGTGTGTTAAGTTTAGATACCTATCCACGAGAACGACAATGGCACCATTCTATTTTGTAGGAGGTCCTTGTAGCTGAGGGATTCACTCACTTCCGTATGCAGCTAGAGTTGCTGACGGTGGGTACCATTACATGGAATCCCTATTCAGGGGAGCATTTGGCCACCGGCTTTGAGGATGGACATCCGACAGGAGTCGAGTATTTGATCTATACCAGGAGAGTTCCTCTCTTCACTGATGGAGGCTGGGAGATCTATTTAGGAGAGCGTGCTATTAGGAGCACCACAGGGAGATTCGCATACCGATCTTGTAACGCCCCAAAAATTAGGCATACATCACCCATCTTGAGTCGCCAGATACATGGTACAGAATTCATATACAACTTAATAATACAACTGTCGTGTACAATACGACAAAACATAAACTGTGAGTTTGAATACAAATATTGTCTACCAGAGATTATACAAACTCAAAAGGAGTCCTCATTACAATTATTATCACACTATTTCACGAATAGTGAGGACTACTAATGCACCATCTAGGACCATCACTCGTTCCCCGACTAGTCTCAAATATGTTCTCATTTCAAGAGAATAAAGAAAGAAAGGGTGAGCTCAACTAGCCCAAAGAAGAAATATTATGACTAAGATAATGCGTAATAATTTATCGTTAGCCTTCAACAAAGTGTTAAATTGATAAAATATAATAACTATCAAGTTTAAGCTGCAAATAAACAAGCAATCCATTAGAAGAGTCAAGTAGAGAATAAAATCTACTATCTTCTATGATTTAAAAGGTTTTTTCATCACTTTTATCACTCGGACTCAGCTTAATAAATAATCCACATCTTCGAATCACCCCTGCACTATGGCCAAGGATATTCTTTAGTATCACGACCACAATTATCCATGCACTACGGGCCAAGAATATTTGTGTATTCATTAATGGTCATGATCATGCCAACAATTGTCCATCAATGCACTACGGACCAATGAGGACTTTTATCACATCATTTGTAACATTACGGTTATGATTATACCGAATAATCCTCGTCATAATCATACCAAAGTCCATCTATGCACTATGTGACCCACGATGACTTTCAACATAATATAAACATGAGGATGATGACAATGATATAAGAATTCAATAAAACAAGTTCAAGAATTAATTTATCCATGAACTGATAACGTTCAAATTGTCAACATGATACTGCTTTGTAAAGTAAAATTCAAGAATGCTCAGAAGAATATTTCCATGAAAAAATACTGGATAAAGCGTAAATATTAAATATATTCCACTAATTTTATGGTTATAGAAGTCAAAGTTTTAACCTACTGAGTATAATAAAGAATAGAATAACAAAAGAAATCACCATGTATGCGATAGACCGCACAGGCAGGTTACTCCAACATAATAATAATGGATGGAACTGTGTCCCACAGTAACGCATGATATGATATTCCGATAGAATAATAAATAATGGAACCAGATCCCAAGAAACGCATGTATGTGATATTCCGGCTGAATAATAAATAATGGAACCAGTCCCAAGCGTAATGCAAAGACAGGATATTCGCATGAATAATAAATAATGGAACTAGGTCCTACTAAGCACGCATTTACATATGATATTTTGACGTAACAATAAATAATGGAATAAGGTCCCATGAACGCATGCATGTGATATTCCGACGTAATAATAAAGAAATGTAATATTAGAAGAATGTCATCATGTATAGGGTAGCTCAGCGTATCAAAGTTATTCCAATGTAATAATAAATAATGAAATAATGTAAGTTCTCTTCATGAGTACAACAAATAACATCCCTTACCGTAAAAGAAACTCAATATAAGAGTAGGGAAGTAGCATAATACTTTTCTATAGGTTCTCTTGTAATTCTCTCTCTAGAGTTTCAAAGAATTAAATGAAGAAATAATGAAAGAATGAGCTTCTATTTATAGGAAAAATGAATGAATAAGAATTAATTCATGAACTAGTCCCGATTGATTTACTATTAAACAGACGGTCCATATTGGTTTACTATTAAAACTTAAAACAACGGTCCCATACCGATTTACTATTAAAACTTTAAATCAAATGATCCATATTGATTTACTATTATAACTCCACCAAAGGGTCCATATTGACTTACTATTATATCTTCAACCAACGGTCTGAAAAATTAGCACATCTCCTTATGGAATAATATTATACCCAAATACCCGAATGCACAATACTAGAGTGAATAGTAACCAGGTGAAAAGTAACTCGTGAATAGTAACTTGTGAATAGTAACTCGTGAGTAATAACTCGTGAATAATAACTCGTGGATAGTAACTCGTGAGTAGTAACTCGTGAATAGTAACTTATGAATAGTAACTCGTGAATAATAACTCGTGAATAGTAACTCGTGAATAGTAACTCGTGAATAGTAACTCATGAATAGTACTCCAACATGAAAAGTGTCCCGAATACCCGATTGAACAATATATCATATTATGCAGATGACACTGTAACAATAATTGAATCAATAATATGAGAGATATGATGCAAAGAATTATCTTGCTGCAATAATTGAGTATAACCGAGTGACTTCTCACGTAAGCATCAATAATCAATCTTTAGTGCCATCTTGTGCGACCACGCCAGACATCAGCACTTTTAACAAGGGTGTTTCAACAATTAACGATAGAATCATCCGCCATTATTTTCATAAAGTATTTTTGTCATTTTCTCTATCCGATAATAATTCTGTTGTGGGGTCCACCAATGATTATACCGTCGTACAGATATTCTCCCAAAAAAAGAATATTCCCCGACCAATCGAATATTATACAACCACTTACTTACTTTGCAAAATTTGTAAATATTACCCACAACTATAACATTACATCAAATCAACACCATAATAACAAAAAATTATTTCGAGAAAATTAAATCTCTATTCATAAAATCTGGGGTCTCACAATCTCCCCTCCTTATGAAATTTCGCCCTCGAAATTTACGTACGTATCTGGTTTGCCGAAGAGGTGAGGATACCTTGACTTCATTTCAGATTCTAATTCTTGAGGTATAACCTTTGAGTGTTGAATATGATCCTTCTTATCCAAGATTTTAACACGTATCTCCTCATACGTTAAATATTCTGCTATCTCGTCCGGTTCTAAATTAATAATGTGGTTCGGGTCATCCACATATTTACGTAACATCGATACGTTAAAAACATTATGAACACGAGACATACTTAGCGGTAAAACGAGTCTATAAGCCACAATTCCTATTTGATCAAGGATTTCAAATGGGCCAATAAAATCGAGGGTTGAGATTTCCTCTCTTCATCGATTTTTGCTTCTAGAATAACGCCCTCTAGAACCTTCTTCTTCACATTCATCAGCTCTGAGTATGTAGCTTGAGCAGCTTTAACTTTACTGATTCAAGTCTATTCTAATCATATATTCGTTATCTTCACGTGGTTCCCTAGAGTCTTTAACTCTATCTCCATCATTTGTAAGTTATACGAAATGAGTCTTTATGTTAACAAAATCACACTCATAAACGCATACGATCTTCTACTCAACGCGTCAGCTACCACGTTCATTTTTCCTATGATGATATTGAATGGTACGATCGTAATCTTCAACAGCTCGAGCCAACGTCTTTAGCACATTACACGTTCGTTTTAGGTGAAAAAAATATTTAAGGGTTTTAGAAATGGGTTTTGTACTAGGGTTAATACAAAATTCGATTTCACGCCTAGGGTAGGCTAAGAAGTCTTCAAGAATACGTCGAAATTTATTAACAATAGAAATATCATTAAAAATCGTGACTCTCATCCAAGACTTGGATAACACGTCACATTGATACCTATCAACTTGTCACCGCCATTTACGACGCGCCTGCCTCTGAAAGTCCGGGCTTTGCATTCCACACAAGAAAGTCAACAACGAAAGGATCGGGGCTCTTTATTTATGGCTTGACATAACAATGATTGACTTTAGTGGTTTGGTTACTTTGAATTCGCATAACAGGTTGGTTAGGAGTATGAAAGCTAACAACCTTACAAAAAGCATGATGAGTAGTTAACCAATCATTTCCAAAAATCACATCAAAGGCAAGTATTTTCAAAGAGATAAGATCGACAGGTGACGTGAAAGTGTTGATTTGAACAAGATTTATAAATAGTGGAGGTAACGAAGGTTTCTCCCAACTGAGTTTAAATAGATATATTAAAGTCTAACTTCTCCGGAGTTAACTTCAAACATTGAACACAACTAGGTGTAATAAAAGAGTGAGTAGAACCGGTATCTAACATGGTATAGACTTTGCAAGAGTTTGACTAAGATACCCGTGATAATTTTATTCAGGTTCCTCGTCACGAAAAAAAAATGCTCTCTCTTAAACTACTGGCTTTGGCTTGTTTGACACATCCTTTGGTGCCTCCATCCTAGCTGAACTTGTCTTCGGTGAACGACAATCGGGCTAAATTACCTTCTCTTCCACAATTATAGCATGCATTGGATGGCATCGCGCAGTTTGGACTGATGTGTCCCTCCCCTCCGCATTTGAAGCATATGATAGGTGGTCGTTCTTCTTCCTTAACAACGGGTGCTGGTGCTGACGTCTTTCCATCATTGTTGAATCTCATCTTCTTAAAATGTCCATTCTTATTGTTTTGACCATGATTACCACCAAAGTGGTTACCATTTCTGGCATGTTGATTCCCTCCATGCTTATTGTCACCGCTTTGATGACTGTTATCACCGGTATTATCATTTTTCCGGCTGCTCTCTTTTGGTTGCTTTGACTCGTTATCGCGCTCCACTAACTGAGCCTATTTACAACATCTGAATACAAACACAGTTTATGAGAAATAAGATATTGACGTATCTCCGGCTTCAAACCTCTTAAAAACATCCGCGTCATTCTCTCTTCATTATCAACCAAGTGGGACGCAAATCGGGACAATTCGGCAAACTTGGCTTCCTACTGCGACACGATCATGTTGTTTTGCTCTAACTTGATAAATTCCACCTCCTTCATGTGACGAATGCTTTCGGGAAAGTACTTGTCATTGAACATCTCTTGGAACTTCTCCCAAGACATCTTGAGTGCGTCAGGTTGGGTACATTTTACAGATTCCCACCAGTGATCTGCCTCTTCACGCAACATAAAGGTGACAAAGGGAACCAGATGCTCCTCGGAGCATCTCAAGACATCAAATATCTTGGTGATCTGCTTTAACCACGTCTACTTTTAAGGGGTTACGGCTTTCCCAAAACTCCGGTGGTCCCAGCCTTGAATTGCTTAGCGGTAACCAACCGTAGGTTGCCATTGTTTCCTCCTCGCATTATGAATGAGGAGCCGCCTTAAGCGCTTAATGTTGCATGAATTCTAAAAGCTCCTAAACGTACTGTCATTCGTCAATTGATTAGTGTTGTTGTTTACAGGAGGATTATCGCCATCCTGTTACACATTGTCCTGATTATTGATCTGTGGAGAATCAACGGTCTCCTGTGCTCCATTGCTATTCTCAACATTCTCGGATGTCATTTTCGAGATCTTTACCACAAAACAAAGGTTAATTGACATGTAACCTATTATCCCTATATTCTCACCGACCAGCCGCTTAAATACCAAATAAACTTAGGTAGGTCATAGTAGCGATAAGAATTCCCCGCTCTCCCTCCTAGTTCTATTCTCACATCCTAGCTGTGGATCATATCCCTAAGCTTTGATACCAACCATGGCGCCCCAAAATTAGGTATACATCACGCATCTTGAGTCGCCAGATACATGGCACGTAATTCAAATACAACTTAATAATACAAATACCATGTACAATACGACAAAACATAAACCTGTGAGTTTGAATACAAACATTGTCTACGGAGATTATACAAACTCAAAAGGAGTCCTCATTACAATTATTATCACACTATTTCACGGGATAGTGAGGACTACTAATGCACCATCTAGACCATCACTGCTCCCGACTAGTCCCAAATTACGCTTCTCATTTCCTCGAAGAGAACAAAGGAAAGAAAGTGTGAGCTCAACTAGCCCAAAGAAGAAATATTATGACTAAGATAATGCGTAATAATTTATCGTTAGCCTTCAACGAGTGTTAAATTGATAAAATATAATAACTATCAAGTTTAACTGCAGCGGAAAAAGCAATCCATTAGAAGAGTCAAGTAGAGAATAAAATCTACTATCTTCTATGATTTAAAATGTTTTTTCATCACTTTTATCACTGGGACTCAGCTTAATAAATAATCCACATTTTCGAATCACCCATGCACTATGGCCAAGGATATTCTTTAGTATCACGACCACAATTATCCATGCACTACGGGCCAAGAATATTTGTGTATTCATTAATGGTCATGATCATGCCAACAACTATCCATCAATGCACTACGGACCAATGAGGACTTTTATCACATCATTTGTAACATTACTAAGCTATGATTATCTTACCTAATAATCCTGGTTATAATCATACCAAGTCCATCTATGCACTACAGGCCACAGATGACTTTCAACATAATATAAACATGAGGATGATGACAATGATATAAGAATTAAATAAAACAAGTTCAAGAATTAATTTATCCATGAACTGATAACGTTCAAATTGTCAACATGATACTGCTTTGTAGAGTAAAATTCAAGAATGCTCAGAATAATATTTCCATGAAAAGATACTGGATGAGGCACAAATAATAAAGATATTCCACTAAAATCATGGGTATAGAAGTCAAAGTTTTAACCTACTGAGTATAATAAAGAATGGAATAACAAAAGAAATCACCATGCATGTGATAGACCGCACAGGCAGGTTATTCCAACAGAATAATAATGGATGGAACCAGGTCCGGCGTAAACGCACAGGATATTCCGACAGAACAATAAATAATGGAACCAGGTCCGGCGTAAACGCATAGACAGGATATTCCGACAGAATAATGTTGGTGAAAATCAATATGCTTAAAAACACGCAAGTGCACTTGGTCAACAAGTAATATAGTAGTGAATAGAGTATCGTTCCCACGAGAACAAAATATCAGGAATCTTAACTTCACAAGTATCAATTTTGTATTAACCCTAATTTTATTAAACTAATCAATTCAATGGTTTTAAATTATAAAAAAACTAAATTAATAAAGAAATTAACTATCACAAAACAGTCACCAATAACGAAATCCGGAATTTCAAACAATTAATGGAGAATTAGACTTATGATTTCACCCTGATATTCACTCTGATTTTCAAACCTTTATTCCAACTCAATTCAATATTCCAGTTTATTAATCAAAAACACGAACGTAGTAAAAGCCACCTCTCGATGCACTAATACCATATTAACATCAATCCATAATTAAGATAGAAATTCGTTAAACACCTAAATTAACCAACTCACTATATCTCTATGTGAACTGCAATCAAAGAAGGTTGAAGTTTAAGTTCTCTATACGATTACATATGATGTCAAGAGTATCTCTACCTTAACAATAATCACAAATCCGCTATCGACAAAATTCATGACACATGCTATATTAACTAGGTCTAGATTCGAATCTCCTCTCTCGATTCCTTTCAAATCCACAAGGAACTGTTGATCAGACAATTCATAAATTCACGCTCAAATTAACATAGATAAACTGAAAATATCTTATTGAATTGGAAATCAAAGTTATAGAATCATCGTTTCGCCCAAAGATCCATCACAAGTCTAATAAGTAAATTAGTTCATAACGAATGAATTAAAAATTGAATAATTTATTGAAAACATCATCCCAATTAAAAATAAGACTAAAGAGAAGAAGAATAACGAAAACCCCGTCACTTCGCCTTAATTCGCAACCGTCGTGATAATCTCTGAAAATTAGTCCTCCAACGTTCGCTTTTCAATCCTTGAAATCCCTCTTGAATTCTTGCCTTTTTTGTTATAAGATCGTTGTTTATTTTACGTAATAGCAAGCTCCTGTCTCTTCTGGCTGAATTCTTCTTTTATTAGAGTCCAAACGCATCAGCCCAATCCCACAAACCGAGCTCTAGCAGACTTCAAAATAGAATAAGACAGTTCAGGAAACGGGACCCCCGCCCCGGCGGGCTAGGCTACTGTCTTCAAATTTTTCAAGCTCCAACGTTTTTCCACTTTTGCTCCAAAAAGACCGCCTTTCCTCACCAATTGCATTCATGACCACCCTACACATAAAACATCACAAAACGAGTAAAAACAAACACAAAACATGAAGATAACTACGAATTTAAACTTGAAAAATGAATATCGATTCGTGTATATAAAATCCACTTATCAAAATCCCCCAAACTTAAACCGTGCTTGTCCCCGAGCACAAAACAAACTACATGCTATGCAATGCAACCACTTGCTTACTTTGCAAAATTTGTAAATATTATCCACAACTATAACATTACATCAAATCAACACCATAATCAAATCAACACCATAATAATTTCTCCGGGCATGGATTTTCTCCCTTTGGCTGGATTGAGGGGTGTGACTACCTATCACCCACTGGCTGTGATGTTGCAGTTTGACCAGTTCTAGGATTTCTATCGTTTTGATGGGGCGATAGGTCAGCGTTTAGCTTCTCGATATCTCTCAGCAGAGGACCGATCCCGTGTGTATGCCTGCTGGGATCAGTATGAGATAGCTACTTTTTCTATCAGTCATCCCGGTTGTTCTGCAAAGTATTCTGCATGGATGGAGACAGAGATTTTATTGGCTGCAGCAGTATCTGCAGTACCAGATAGCGAGTCACACGATGCAGAGCCCATGGAGGACATTGATACCTACATCGAGGAGGAGCCCGCTGCTTGGTTGCCAGCATTTCTTCCTGATTCTCCTAGTACTAGTACTTTTGTGATTCAAAGACTTAAGACAAGATTTCTTAGAGCAGAGTCTTCATCTGATGACCTTTGAGAGAGATCAAGCTCGATCTATGATGTTGACTGCCCTTGATGGGAGAGACGCAACTCTATTAGAGAGAGACGGGGCATTAGATAGCAGAGATGCCACTGTTGTTGAGCGGGATAAGGCCATATTAGCCAGAGATGCAGTGATAGTTGAGCGGGATAGTGATATATCCGCCTGTGATGTAGCCATCACAGATAGTACTGTAGTGAGGTCCCTTACCACTGGCATGATTGCAGAGATGAGCACATATATTGATGATCATATGGTCACCATGCAGATGGCTACAGATCTTTTGGGTCGTGTGGATATTCTCATACAGGAGACCACAGCTTCACCTCCGTCTTCTGAGAGGGACGCCATGTTGGGCTTGTTAGCTCACATATACCCTGACTTGTAGATGAGCTTGTATTTACCTGCACAGACTAGCTTAGCAATTTTATCGTGTACAGTTTACATTGTATATATATCAAACAACATTATATATGACAGGGAAATATACTTTTGGATCACTTCCCTTTTAGATATGCCTTGCTATTTGCTTGATATTTTGCATGCTGCTTCAGGGCTTGTGGTCTTGATGTATTCTAAATTCCTCCTAGGTGGATGGACATTGAGTTGTCTCAGGATAGTTCAGAATGGATCATCGATCTGTATGTATCCCTACCATCTTTGGTGTCTTGGGACTAGTTTCTGTACGAAAAATGTGGATAGGAGTGTGGCTTTCCTATCTAAGATTGACCGCACCACAGATGGTTGCCAGTACTTCTATTCAGGAGAAGCCTAGTTAATTCCATCTCTTATGGATTGGTATTTCTCTTCAAGGTATGATCACAGCTTAGATGGTCGCCGAATCTCATATTTGGGAGGAGTTCCGGTAATTCCATCCCTTTGGTCTGAATCCAAATGAAATGTAGTGTATTGAAGGATGATCCCAGTACCAGTTGACAAGGGTTTGTGTTTTGGTAGGGAGTGAGACCGCACCATGAATGGCTGCCTATGTACTCCTATTGAAGAGGAAATCAGGTCTGCGTAGTTCAAACCTGGTGTAAGAGGTTCAACGCTGTATATGGCTGACATGGTGTAAGAATGTTTTTGGTTGTTTTTATTTTTGTAAGGGTAGAAATGTTTTTGTTGTTTTTTTTTATTGTGATCGGGCCATGTGACATGGTTACCTACATACTCCTATTGAAGAGAAGATCAGGTCGGCGTAGTTTTCCCCTCTGGGCGAGAAGAAAAGCGTAATCCCATGTGTAGGTCAGAGTGCGGGGAGGAGAAAGTTTAATCCTAGGTTGAGGATAAACTGCAGGTATGAGAAGTTTGATCCCAGGTATGGGTAGCCAAACTATAAATGCAAGAGGTTCAATCCGCGGTGAAATGACCTAAGTTATAGGAACGCAGAGAAGAGCCAGGCTGCTGGCTTGAAATGTATGTTTCCCTGAGGGGCAAAGTGTATGAAAGTTATAGGTGGTAAAGGGTTAAAGAACCGGAATGACTGGTGATCTGATGGTCCAACACCAGGATGTTTGCTTGATGGCAACCTCAGACATAGTACCGTTTCACGGTGTCTGAGTTGATGAGTTGTGAAATTCGTCGCCGTCCATTTCTTGCAATCTGAGAGCGCCTCCTGTCAATACTTCCTTGACAATAAACGGGCCTTCCCAGTTAGGAGCGAATTTTCCTTTAGCCTGATCTTGGTTATCAAGAATTTTCTTCAAAACCAAGTCATGTTGTTTAAACTTCCATAGCCGGACTTTTTTGTTGTTGGATCTGGCAATCCTTTGCTGATATAACTGACCATGGAAGATAGTGTGGTTCGCCTTTCATCTATTAGAGACAATTGGTGATACCTGTCTTGTACACATTGGTCTTCATCCAGCTGAGCTTCGATCAACACTCTGAGAGATTCCATCTCAACTTCAATGGGGAGTACTGCTTCCATCCCATAGGATAAAGCGTAGGGGGTTGCCCCTGTGGAAGTACGCATTGAGGTTCCGCTTGCCTATGAGTCGAGGAGGCAATAGGTCAGGCCAATCTTTGTGGTTGGCGGACATCTTTTACATAATCTTCTTGATGTTTTTGTTAGCCGCTTCAACAGCACTGTTCATCTTCAGATGATTGATGACAGAGTTGAGATGTTTGATGTGGAATTTACTGCATAATTCCTCCATCATTTTGTTGTTGAGGTTCTTAGCATTATCTGACACAATCACCACTGGTTGTCCATATCGACAAACGACATTGTTTCTGATGAAAGCAATGATGACTTCTTTAGTAACCCTAGGGAAGGAGGCTGCTTCTACCCACTTGGTAAAGTAGTCGATAATGGTGAAAATAAATCAATGACCATTACTGGATTTAGGCTAGATGGGCCCAATAACGTCCATTCCCCACATTGAGAAGAGCCAAGGTGAACTCATATTGTGGAGTTCCCGTGGAGGGCCGTGTATAGCATTCCCATGAATCTGGCACTGATAGCATCTTTGGACGTGGTCATTGCAGTCAGCTTTGAGAGATAGCCAGTAATGTCCTGTCCTGAGACCTTTCTTGACAAGGAGGGGGCCACTCATGTGGGGGCCACAGACTCTGCCATGGATTTCATCCATAAGCCTTTGGCTTGATCTTTGTCTAAACATCTGAGGAGACCTAGTCTTGAATCTCTTTTGTAGAGCTCATCTCCACTCAAGTAGAATTTCATAGCAAGTCGATGGATCCGCCTTTTCTCAGTCGGGCTCGCCTCAGCGGGTGTAGATCCATCACGTAGATATTCCTTGATATGCTGATACCAAGGATGTTGGATGGGAGGTAGCTCATCCGATACTTCTCCAACGTAATTCCCATAGGCTGGGGCCTTGTGCAGGGAAATTATGACGCTTGCAAGTGTTCCTTCGTCTGCGATATGCGAATCAAGGAGGCCAAAGTTGCTAATCGTCCCGCCAAGTCATTCCTATTACGAGGAATGTGTAGAAAGGAGATTTCTTGAACTCCAAAGCCATCTTCAAAACACCTTATGGTAAAGGCGAGAAATGTAGTTCCTTGGTTTGATAGATTCCGGTGGATTGTCTGATTACCAACTCTGAATCTCCAAGGATAGTTATCTGTCTGATGCCCATCGAATGGGCAAATTTTAGCCCCATGAGACAACCTTCATACTCAGCCGTATTGTTGGTGCTGACAAACTATAATTTGACGGACAAGAACGGATATCGCTGCTCCCGTGATCGAGATACTAGAACTGCTCCAGCTCCAGAACCTTCCATATTAAAAGCTCCATCAAAATATATCTTCCATGATTGGCGCGTATCGTACTGATGGTGTTGCTATACTTTTATCACTCCTTCATCAGGGAAATATGTTTCCAAGGGTTTGAAATCCCTTGAAGGTGCCGCGGCCAGTTGATCCGTGATTCCTTAACCTTTGATGGACTTTTGAGTCACATATACGATGTCAAATTATAGTAGGATCAACTGCCACCTGGGCGATCTTAATTTAACATAGGTTTGTTGAACACGTGCTTGAGGGGATCCACGCGATATGAGTGGGTTGTGTGACCATGGAGGTAATGTTGTAACCTCATGGAAGCCCATGCTAAAGCACAACACGCCTTTTCGATCGAGTGTACTGCTTCACTTCGTCTTTGAACCTTTTCTTTGAGGTAATAGATAGCTCGTTCTTGGCCTCTATCGTCCTTCTGTCCCAGCATGCAGCCCATGGCATTATCACTCATGGACATATACATAAACAGGGGAACATCATCCCTGGGTGGTACCAAGATAGGAGCTTTGACTAGCTGTTTCTTGATAGTAAGAAAGGCCTTTTGACACTCATCATTCCATTTCATGGAGGAGTTCTTCCTTAATAACTTGAAGATTGGCTCACAGGTTGCTGTGAGTTGGGAGATAAATCTGCTGATGAAGTTGATTCTTCCCAAAAATCCCCGTATTTCCTTCTTTGTCAGAGGAATGGGCATTTCAGTGATGGCTTGGATTTTGGCAGGATCCAGCTCAATCCCTTTGTGGCTGACTAGAAATCCTAGCAACTTGCCTGATTTAACGCCAAAAGCGCACTTGGCTGGATTCAACTTCAAGTTATACTTACGCAACCTGTTGAACAACTTTCTGAGATGGTCTATATAGTCATCCTCCTTCCAGGACTTAACAATGATGTCATCCACGTATATCTCGATCTCTTTGTGTATTAAGTCGTGGAAAAGAGCCATCATAGCTCATTGATAGGTGGCTCCGGCATTGATGAGGTCGAATGACAACCGTATATAGTAAAAAGTTCCCCAAGGAGTGATGAAAGCAGTTTTCTCATGATCTTCCTCGGTAACCATGATCTGATGATACCCCGCAAAGCAATTAGCAAAGGAGTACATGTCGTATTGCGCAGTATTCTCAATGAGAATGTGGATAAATGGCACGGGAAAGCTATCTTTTAAGCAAGCTTTGTTCAAGTCCCGGTAATCCATGCAAACTCGCACCTTCCCTCCAGGTTTAGGCACGGGCACAATGTTGGATATCCATTCAGGATATGTAGACACCATTATGATGCCAGCTTAAAATTGTTTCACAATTTCTTCTTTCACCTTTAAACTCCATTCAGGTTTCAATCGCCTGAGCTTTTGCTTGACTGGCTTAAATCCTTCTTTAATGGGAAGGTGATGAAGGACAATGTCAGTGGACAAGCCCACCATGTCTTCATGAGACCATGCAAACACATCCTGGAATTGGGTTAATAGTGTAACCATGTCTTTCATTGGTTTAGGGTAAGGTCTGAACCAATCTGGAGTAACTTAGGGCTTTCTAAGGTTCTGAGATTGAAAGAAGTGGTTTGATCAAGGTTGGGTTTGGGTTTGTCTTTGACCCATTCTTGAATTTCTGGAGGCACCTCAATGTCATCTGGTATATCCATCAAGGTTGAATTCATCTCTACATCAAAGGTACAATCCTTGTGGAGAAAAGGCACCGTATCATTAAGTAGATGCACATCTAAATTTAGAGTCCTGAAATAAAATATGCTTTCACTTAGTATATATGAAATGTGTTGATCATACACAGTGTTAGCATATACTGGCAAAATAAACTGCTAATATTGTACAAAAAAGTAAGCAGTTATTATATCTACAGGGCAGAAAAGATTTTCGGCCCGCTTTACCCTTGACGACCAATGCAATGAATGCTGTTCCAATTGGTAAGGGCAAAGTCCAGGTGGACCGTAGTGATGGAGGGATTGTCATCATCCTCCCTATCCCGAATGATGGCCATAACGTCTGGGCAATCATCGTCTGGGGTGTATCTATTGGTATGTTCGTCATGAACGATGATGCGTATGCTTGACATCATTCGGATGATGTCTTGCTTGATTCTTCGTTCCTCTTCTTCCATTGCGGGATTTGGAATAAAGATTTCTTTTCCTTTCACCGGTACTGGCTTGGGACATAACATAGCCATTACATTGGCTGGCACCTTTACGGGAGGTTGTGCGGACTCAAAATTTGAAGGTGAAGATAAACGCCACATGGTTGAAGCTGAAGGAATCTGCTGATGTTTATGAGGATTCCTGTGACTAGAATCGGCGGCATAGCTTCAGCCCACTTGCTCCAAATTGCCTCCGCTCTAATGAGAAAACTATCTAATGGGGATGGATCGGTCAAAACGAAGCAGTGCCCCTGTGCTCAAGGGCCCATCTACATCGCTATTGTCAAGCCAAAGAAGAAAGCCTAGCCTTTAAAAGCAAGCTCTTTGCACAGACTTCACTTCCTTCCACTCACTTTTGACAGTTATACGATTCCAGAAGATGATCCAGAATTGGGTCAATCACGTTTATTAGAAGTGGACAGATTTCCTACCATTGAAGGAAATAACAAAGGTTGCTTGCTCCATACCATAACATAAGTGGTTGATGTCGGTTTTACGCCATTTTCTGGCTTTAAGAGAGATTTTCCCGCTAAATTAAAGTAAAGAAATTGCCCAATTAAATAGCATTAGAAGCAGTTTCCCTCTTAACGAGGGATGGTTACACTGTCCTTCCCGACTCAAAGAGTCGATGACTAGTAACGTGCAAGAGGGTCTACTCTCATTGAGGTACCCCCGTTCACTCCGAGGCCATTCCACGAGGTAAGCCCACTAACCCCGCAGACATGGCATCCTTCCTACAAGTCTTTCTCTCGCTATCCAGCTACTATATTTGTTATATTGATGCCCATTAACGTCTTGGGCGATATATGAGCCATTAAGCAAATTACTATTCTATATCACACTTAACATTTACTTATCAATATTGAGTCAAATATTGAGTAAATGTTCGTCTTAGACTTAGAAAAAAAGAGGAAGCATAGAAAAGAGCAAGAGCAACGGTTTACTCGGTTGAAGCAATAGAGGCATAAATAAAGCAGGCTTTGCAAAAGCCTTTTCTAGAACAGGGAGGCATTTAGTTCCTTTGGTTTGGAAGCGGGTCTGATTCTTCTAAGGAAGATAAGTAGGCAATTCGGCAACTCGGATGCGACTTGTTTTTGAGTTCAAAGAAGACGCCTCCAACTACTTAGGGGAACCTACTCTTCTTCGGTAGTCAGAAGTAATGGATGTTGCAAAGACACAAGCGAAAGACTTGTAGCGAGTAAGATAAGGCCTAATCCTAAGATCTGAATTC